>JALPQI010013572.1:0-34788 GCA_025490895.1 Thaumatotibia leucotreta | reverse complement strand
CACTTTCCGTCCCGTACACGTAACCGTGCCTGATTTTTTTTATATATTTTATTCTACCACTTTATCAGCGTGATTAGTATGTACCTATCATCATTATATCATGTTTGGCCACCTTATACGATATGACGCTTTGATAAAAAACATAATAGAAGGAAGGATTAAAGGGAAGCGAGGAAGAAGCTAGAAGAAGTTTGCATGAAACAAATAGAAGAGAAAGTAGACGTCGTGTCGTACAAGGAAGTCAAGGAGGCGGCTTTGGACAGAGTTAGATGGAGACAGCTACATTCATCAGTTACCGCCGACAAGAGTTTGACTCTTAAATTTATAATGTACAGTGGCGTTTAAAATTGCATGGGACGATTTATGAACTAATTAATTCATAAACTGTCCATGCAATTTTGAACCCGACTGTACCTATACCTGTACCTACCGTATTGCTAATTTCTAGTAGGACTAACGGCCAAATGAGTTATGCTGCGGACATCACAGACAGACGGACATGGCGAAACTAATTAGGGTTGCTAGTGTTGCTAGTTTGCTACAAATTTGTTGGATTTTTTATACTATAATTATAATTTATAGTTATGATATTTGTGCTATAATATGTTCCCCATATCTATCCCGTATCAAAGTGTTAATAAATATTCTTTTATAGAAGATTGTTAATGGGCAGCAGCATACTGTATACACTACTACGATCGCCAACCCGCTTGTGCAGCGTGGCGACGAGCATTTACCTCCTAATGCGCTGATAGGCATAGTTAATAGAAGCCTACGTCCAGCAGTGGACTGAGAGAGGCTGATGACGCGACGCCAATAAAATTATGATTAACATACCATCAATGCGGACGATCCTATGGCACTTATATAAGTGCATTCAGACTAAAAGAGTATTCGCTATTCTAACCCCCTACTCTACGAAATTCGATCGTTACGCGAAACGTGATTCGTTGATTTCGTAGAGTGGGGGATACAATAGCGAATGCTCGTTTGGTCTGAATGCACCTTTATATAAGTGCCAAAGGATCGTCCGCATTGAGGTGGAATGCACCTTTACAAGCAGTGTTCCTTCGCCCACTAGTTCGACGGGGACTGTTGAGCATCCAGCTACTAGACAATCCATCTGAGACGACTTGCCCTGAAATCGAATTAAAGAGTATTATCCCATCATAAAATTCATAATTCATAATTGTCATAAGCTAGGGCGCGTGGTGAAGGCAGTAAGAATACGTTTCTGACCACCCCAAGTGTTCCTGTGGTTGTCTCGTACACTTTGACTATGGTGGAGGTAAGTAATACGATAGCCAACCCGCATGCCAAACATGGCGATTACGGCAAAACCCCCTCTTATGAATAATACGGCAGTGGTCATTGTGGCAGTCTTTGGGAGAGGCCTGTGTCCAGCAGTGTAGTGTGTCTTTCGGCTCTTCTTGCTGATGATAACGATCATAAACTTTCAATTCACTCTCCAAATTACAAATATTTATTTTGTTTCGAATAGGTTTTCAGCTATGATAAAACTTAGGCTAAGTACTGTTTGTTTAATTTGAGTTACTTGTACATAGTAGTTGTATTTGGTAGTATTAGGAAGATAGTTACTCGTAAATACTACGAGTACGTACTACGAGGATTTCTTAATCGACTACAGTATGGGGATCCTCAAAAAGGAGTTTAATAGGGTTTTAAAGGGTCGGCAACGCACGAGTGGATCCTCTGGGATTTGCAGGTGTCTATAGGTTACTGTAGCTTCTTACTATGAGCTATGCTTGTTTGTGGTATAAAAAGTTCTAAATAAGTATGTATGTATAGCGCCGTTTACATTCATAAAGTATTATTGCTAAAGGGGCTAAGTTGAATTGTCTGACATCGTCCAGTGTACACTGAATATTTATTTATTTAATACCTAGTAGAAGTGGTCCGATACAGTTTTCAGTATTTTTGATTCCTATTTGGAAGGAAGTCATAATATAATTGAAGGAATGTACATATGTGTGCAATAAATGATTTGATTTGATTTAAAACGAAAAAATAATATTGCTGTGTCGTTACGATAGCAAGAGAGATATCTAAATAATCACAAAATTTGCATCATACGTGTGAGAACTATGTTCTGGAACTCACACGTGTCATAAATTGTATTGCGACTAAAAAAGCGCCTGTTGCAAATTGGTCGGCGAAAAATTGACTTGTATTTTTGCCAACCAATTTGAAACAGGCGCTTTTTTACTCGCAATACACACATATAATATTATGAAACGTGTGGTTAAAATATTATTAATTGGTTTATGACTTTTTTGAGGTACAGTATTGATACATGGTCTAGAACACGCGTATTTGGTGCTTTTATGACCATTCTTGATGGTCACAAATTGTAAACTTATAAGTTATAAGTCTAAACTTACCGTCAATTTGAATGGTTCAGCCGCAGCACTACTTGGTCTTATCACAGGTTCTACTTTCTCTATCAGGTTTACTTGGTTTTTTGAACATTCAGCTACCATATCCTATGAGAGGTTGATCTGAAGAAAATATAATGATATGTAGGACCATTTCAAATAATCTAACAGTTAAAGTATTCTAATAAATTAATACCTTATACCGCAACAGTATTCAAAAACGTAACATGGTCTAGCTTACATCATACGTACCCAATTGTCAGTAGAATCTAAAAAAAGTAAATAAACCTAAAAACTTGCATTATTCCATAATCCACGCAATTTTACAACACAATCTTGTTTTATTACGAACTTAAAATCTTAAACCTTGAGTTCACTTAATATATTTTTAGTTAAATTATTGATATTTATTAGTATTAACGTAAAAATATATATGTATACCTGCTAAGCTAACGTGTTTCACGATAGTGTCCAAGATGTCAAATGATATGAAAATATTTGTTTACTTTTTTTTACATTCTACTGACAATTCATTATTTACTTTAATATTAGGATAGGTATGGTTGAGATTAGTTAAAATAAGTTGTACCCATTGTAATATAGCCATTTTTACTAATATTTAAATAAAACTGATAATTGCCATAATTGGTAAATTGGTATATAAACCTTGGTCCTAAGTTGGTACTTGTAAGTGCCCGGAAATCTACTTTCATGGACTTGATAATGATCAATTTAATTTCTAATAATCAATTTAACTAAACATGGATGTAGCTGAAATATTAACTATTAGTAATACCTGTTGTACTATGGAAGATACTGATCATTTGGATCATTTGGAATGTATTGATGTCAAATCCTGGAACTGCATGTTTGGTCAGACGTGTTCAATAAATATCCCAGTAGCAAGAATCTTGAAAATGTCTGCCACAAAGAACTTTGCACTGTCCATGCAGGGCATTCAGAGATGTTAATGAAGACCAGTATTCTTCAGGCAACCAAGGTATAGCCGAAGCCGTCGCTATCTAAAAAAATAAGCAAACCCACTAGGAAATCACAAGTGTTGCATAATAGAGATAAAAATAATGAATTTAAAGGCAAGCATCATTACCATTCAAAGATCTGGTGCGGTGCATGTGAATGCTGGATGTCAATTTGTCATTATTCTTGGGATTAGCACAGGAGTCATATTCTTTCTGTGAATGGCGCCAGAGCACAATATAATGCTACGTGGCTGACGCGAGTGGCAACTGAACCTGGAAATCAAAAATACAGCGCGCATGTGATAAGTAACCCGGATCCGGAGCTTGCTTGTTCAATTACTCGGTGCCGGTGTCTGCTGTTCTCCGCTAATTGTTGTTGTTCGGTTGTATGGTACGACGGTTCCATGACTGGTGCTGAGTTTCTTACGGCCACTTCATTTCATGCGTCGATATTCCGGGAGGCGTACACGTAACCATCTCCTTAATAATATAAGTAGTTTGCATCTGAATATAGTCGCACCATGCGTACACCTAAATGGCTGCAGAATCTCGGAAGGCAAAGGGCTGGAAATATGCTTCCTTAGAGCCGGACTACATATTTTACATTGGCAATGGAAATGGCAAGCTATTAGATTAATTTCAAGTAAGGTCACTTTAATTTTAAAGGTGCGAAATTATCAAAATACCGATTTATAAATTTCATATTGACAAGCATTGACACATTGACCGTCAATCATTGACGTCAAATTTGATGTGTCAGACAGTTTAGAGCAGAGTTGCTGTACTTTAAAAATCCTATTTGAATTGTTGGTAACTTTGGTATGAAATACCAACCCACACATTGACAAATTAAAAAGAATCTCGTATGCCCATAGTAGTTGATAGGCCTTGACTGTGATGACAGAGATCACTTCCTTGCTGTACCTACTTGTACGGTGTATAAATCTAATAGCAGTAAATCGCATGTGATCTGTGATTTGTACAATAAAAAGTTATACTACTACTACTAAATTAAACCGGGCATAATATAATTACTGTGATCACTATACGGGTTTTTTTACGTTATACTTAATCATTTTATTTTATTACTTTGCACGGATACAATACTAATACTAAAATCTTCCTATTGAGTCACTCTATCTATTTGGAGAAAACGCTTCAATATTGGTGGCATACTTGGAAGATTTAAGCATACATAGGCACGGACACACAGCGACAGCGGCTATGTTTTGTACCTACTATGAAGTGATTTTGCAGACTAAACACATAGCAATTAGCAGTAATAGCAAAGATATGATATTTAGTGCATTAAAGAGGATTTAGGACACAATTAATCTTTTGAGCGCCGTAGTTTCATATGACGGACAATCAATATCCATGTAGCTTACCGTAGTCTGATAAATAAGAGAATAGTCTAATTTGGTTTTTATGATGTACAAAAGAGTTCCATTCAAACATAATCTCTGATCTGCGCTGTGTAATTGTATTGGTGGCGAAAGGAGTAAGCTCGATGAAATGTCCACGGCAGTCAAAAGGTTAACTTTGAAAGGTATACTCAATGACAATGAAGACGTAAACATTGGTTTGACACATATGATATCCTGCAAATTAAGTGAACGACATTTACAAGAAGGGCACGTCACGTATGTGTTGTAGTTGAGTTAAGCCTTCCTATATTCTTCGATGCGCAGTCTATAGAACGTGATCCGTGTCCGAGCTACTTCGCGAATTATTATGTAGTTTGTCAAACGACTCGCTTGCTTTAGATGCGCTGTACCTACGCGGCACTCTGCAAATTGCCTGCTTAGATACTTCGATCGCTTTAGCTTATTTTGCAAACAGATATTATATGCATGTAGAACTATAAACGCTATAGATCAAAAGGTGTATCTACGAGTAGGCGCGGCATTCTGCAAATTGACTGCTTAATTTATGCTTACATACGAAGATAGCTTCATCTTACGTGGCTTGATATATGGATGACGGATGTGTGGGAGCATTCAACGCTATGAATGAAAAGGAACAACTTGTCTTTGAAACTCGGCGAATTATCATCAGATAGGTACTATGATTTCAGCTTACTGTACCTACATCAGATATATTGATGTGTTACTATAAGCGCTATAGATAAAAAGGAACATTACACAGTAAATATTTTCGATTTTCTTGCTTAGATACTTTGATCGTAACCTATATAATTTGCAAAAGATATCTGTTGGAATAGAAACGTCATGGATTAACACCAACATAGGTCTACTATTGTTTAGTCGTTTTATACTAGTACCACAGACTGGTACCTGCGAGTTTTCTTATATTTCTCTCAATGCGCAGTCTGTAGAAGATTGTCCGTGGCTGAGCTACTTTGCGAATTATTATGTAGTTTATCAAACGACTCGCCCGCTTTAGGTGCGTCGTGCGCGGCACTCTGCAAATTGCCGGCTTAGATACTTTGATCGTTTTAGCTTACTTTATACCAGATAAAGGTTCAGATGTATAGATGTGTTAGAATAATGTATAATCGCTGCCATGAGGAATCCCATGTCGTGTTTACCTATTTATCTGTAGAATTTTACGATTGGTGCGACAGTATTTCGCCGCGAAATTGACTTACTGTTGTTATGGTACTAATGGGTAGTTCTATGCGATTATTCTGTCGCACTAATCAAGTCATTACCATTCCCAAATTTTATTTATTGACGAACTGCGTATAAATAGTGGAGTCATTTTCGGTTATATTGTAGCAGACGCATGTTTGTCTGAAATTCTGGCATAATAGTCTCGAACGGAAAATAAAGTGGTGACGGTAATGAACAATAAAAACGCGTAGAAACACCCTAATAAAAGAAAACAACACAAATAATAACTTTCGTGGAAACTTTTATTGTATGATTATCATATGTGTGACATTTATGTGTTCTTTTACTTTCTTTTATTTAGCACACATGGATGTTTGCTACGAATAAATTATAATATTCTATTCTAAATTCTTTCTCTTCATTTCTCAATAAATCAAATGAAACATATAAGTGCGGCAGTGGCACTCTCCGCATTGCCTACTTAAATGGTGTGATAATGTGAGAAAAATATAGGACCCGACTTTTAATGATAATTAATGATCGGCCAGAGTCAGCTGTTTTTTCATACTAACTTCACGTAGGAAAGTCATGTCAAATTACTTGTAATAGCGAAATAGCTAGGCCTTGACTAATAGATAATAACTGACCAATTGGTACTCTAGTAGCGATGAAAAAAGTATTACAATGAAACGTACCTACAAGTCTTAATTAACAAATATAAAATATCTATTATATTACATTATAAAAAATTACAAAGAAACTAGATTATCAGACTACTCGTACGTACCCTAAGGAACAATGTTGTAAGCCAACTTAGTAGGTAAATTTAATTATGGCTCTACTCGGAAACTTTTCGGGCCCTAGAAAAGTAGAGGTAAGTTTTCCCTTGCAATGTAATAAGTTGTACGAGTACATAGCTGTAATTACCTTGCCGCACCAGTTCCTTATTAATGCCTGTAATATTAAATTTCTTTAAAGTTTATGAGGAGGCAGGTTTGGACAAGGTATTAATTATAGTATGACGATATATTGCTCGATCATTTTGGGAAGCCTTTTGTATGAGCTTATTGAAGAATTAACTTGAAAAGTATATTTTTTATCATTATTATACGACCACAAGACACACAAGACAAGAGTTATAAACGTGCATATATAGGTATACATAGCGCAGTTAGAGTCAGTTAAATGTACCTGGGTATGCCTAGTATCCCTACGCTTTTTTATCGCGGTATAATCATACCTACTGTGACTAAATAACACTAAAATATCCACTTATTATCATAAAAACTCTTTTTATTGGCTAAAATTAAACGTTTTTCAAAATGAAGTGTCTGCTCCGTAACTATACCAATCAAAATTGCCTCTAAATGAAATAACCCGCCCTAAGTTAGACTAAATCCCAATAAGTTATATTATATATGTCGTCTGAAACAAAACAATTTTCCGAACAACTAACCACATTTGAATTTTCATTGTTTTAGGGTAGAATAGATATTCGTCGAAGCGCCAAGCTTCGCTTACAAAGGTTCGATGTCCGGATTGTCCGGTTGTTAGAGAGTGTGTTACAAACAAATTCACGGACGCTTAGGCCACAAACACTGTCACGCGACATTAGGCCGCAAGCGGCGTCGCCTCACTTACTCCTTTACGCCAATCACGCCTCCAATTGTACTCCCACAGCAGCACATTAAAGGTCATTTTCCTATTAACCCTGGCTTTGCTCCTGGCACTCGAACAAATTACGGGCGAAATTCGTTTACCACTCGATTAGCGCGATCGTACAACAAATATTTCTAAGGTCAGATTCATTTTGTCTGATGGGAATAGTCATTAATATGCTTTTGTTCATAACAAAAAACACATTACTTACTGTAGCAAACCAAATCGAAATGTTTAGTTACGAATTATCAAGGAGACGAAGTTTACTTTTCTGTAGAATGTAGAATGAATGTAGTATGATGATTACATCATACTACATTCATTTGCCCAGAAGTAACTTATTAAAGTTAATACATTGGCACCTTCTGGGCAAACTCACTCCATCGTAAGCCACGCCCTTGGCTAGTCTGTGGCCATGAGTAAGCCCATTTCAAATAAAAAAAAATTCAAACAACTCACATGTCACAGCCTCTCTGGCTAACAGGAGTTCTTTCTCCAAAACCTGAGGGTCGAGAGGTGCGGCCTCCGTCTCACCCTCGGCCTTGGTTCTCTCTAGCAGTGCTGTGCCAGCTTCACCTCTCTCCGCTGCTGCCACCAGCAGCCGACGCACCCGTGTTAGTTCAGCCTGTTTATATAGAAATAAACTAGTGAATAGATCTGATGAAGGATAGCTGTCAATTAGATCATGGGAAAGAACTCCGTCTCTTCGTTTCTTGGGAATTATGCACGTGTTATTCAATATAAACATTTTTATTTTTACCAGCAAAATTTTTGGTGACGGAAGGTAAATATTGAAGGTAATATGTGAGTTAGGTATGTCTTCAATACATGCATTGACAATGACAACCCTATTGTTGTAAAGTTATGCATAAGTACATAATTATGTTATATTTTGCACTTTCCGCCCATCCTATATCTTTCACCGTGACTATAAACTCCAATTTAAATTGTCATTTGTTTAACTTTTAACCGTAAAACGAAATTACCCTATTTTTATGTTCCTAATTTATGGCGTCGGGTGTTTTACACCGTCAGAAATGGAATAAACTGATAAAATTCATAAATGTAGGTATTTCAAAAATAACATAAAACTAAAACTCGTAGAGTAGTTTAGTAAAATAGCATGTACATGTTGACTATATCATGCTGAACGGCTCTGCAGTTTATAGTTGTATTCTGCCTACATGCATTTGAAATGCGCTGGGAATATCTCTACGGAGCAACAAGCCATGAATCGTGGATTACGTCTACGTAATGAATGTTCCCAAGCGTATCATACTCTCCAATGCAAACAAATTTTGTCATATCAGCCTCGTCACGCTCCCAACAACTTGCAGGAAAGTGAGTTTTGTGACGTTATTCTAAAGTTTGTTGTCCAACGGTGGCTTTGGCATAGCTGGAGTGGCTTAAGATCTAAAAGTCACGTAATGTAATACCTGCAAGCGTTCGTTCTCGAGCCGCAGCCGCCTGGCCAGCTGCGCGGCCGTCAGCATCCCGGGAGACGCAGGGACCTCATCCTGCCGCGAGCGGTCCGATCGCCCGCTGGGGGACGCCGCCTCTGTTTAATAAACACATTTTTAAATAAATTACCTCCTGTGGCATCCGTATTAGATATATTTGTCGAAAAATACCAGCGTAGTGAGTAGTAGCGAGGTAGTGAGTGGCATTATTTTTACTTATCGAGAACTTTACAGGTACATTTTTCTATAAATTATGTCCATTATTGAAATTCAAGTAGTAAAATGTAAACTTTTTTTTCTTATTCGCTTCTTTCGTAAATACAAACAATTTACGTGAAGCATAGTTATCAGATATTAAATAATATAATTATTTTCAACATTGCGATTAGCTACTGTAATCAGTTTCATCATCAGCCAATTGACGCCCACTACTGGACATAGGCCTCCCCCAAATCAGTTTAACCCTATAATAATTTAAGGTAATTTTCGAATAAATCTTAGTTTTGCATTTTTGAACTCTGTAAATGTTTAAGTCCATATACACTAGTTACATTTAATTTGGATTGCTTCTACAGGTTGTATAAGAATATTCATTATATAATGTATAAGTCGTCTGTGAATTGTTACCACCTTTTTTTGTACGCCTGTTTCAAAAGTAAATCATAATTTACTCGGAATACCTTTTTTGTAAAGGTGTTAAAACTTACTCTTTAAAGGACTTTGATTCTCCGTCAAATGTTTACATCTTCAGTCTTTTCCTGTAATTTGTTTTCCCAAGTTTGAGCCCGTTTATAAACCCACACCCTGTTTTGATGAGTAAAGTATCATGGAGCCCGGGAACAGAAAATTAAACCCCGAAATAGCAACTTTATTCATAGTAGCTCCTTACTTGAAAGTGCTCAGTTTCCTAAAATCATCAAATTTTAATTGCCTGCCAGTTAATTTCTACGAATCTTGATTGAAAACTATATAAAGACATCGGTCAATGTTTCTTTAGTCTCCACATTGAAACCTTTAATAAAGTTATTACGGTTAATACATGTTATTTTATCTAGATGTCCTTTACACTTCACCGAACGTTAAAAGCTAGTACAAAGTTTAACCACAGTTTATTTACACATAAGGTTTACGTGATACTACCATTAAGCGGCATATGAAAGCTTTAGTTTAAGTGTGGCGTGCGGCCGCAGTCATACAAATGGAATAGGTTATGGCGACGTAAACATAGTAATAACGTGAAAGTTTCCCTAGTCACGAAACCCCGGGCCGGTCCGGGTCCGGACAAATCGATTACGGACTCGTACGGAACACGCATCAACCCACCGCTAGTGTTGATAAAGACTTGAGCGTTCTTTTGTACTCGAGTCTTTTAAACTCTAAGTCATTTCGGCTTCTCAAATACCAATCCACCTATTTAGATCTTAAAAAGGTCTTATTTCTGGAAAATACTTGTTTAATACTAACATTCTTTTTAAGCGCTTGGTTTCAAAATCTATGATGAATTAGTATTTAATTTATTTCTATTTTAAGACCATGTCCCTTATTCAAGTACGTATGTACTTTGGAATCGGAATGAAATGAAAAAATGTACAGAAACCCATAAAGCAGAGAATAAAAGAACAATGTTTCTAAGCTATACATTAATAATATCAAGGGTGGATCTGCCGCTGACACGGACTGACAAGTTAAACATTCCAAAAGCTGTCCTCATTGATTTATATCTCTATCGGTATATTGTCAACAGTGACTTATTTACATGCATTATTAAATCTGTTTCGTCAGACTCATAAGACTCAGTTCCTACCAACACTACCCGCCGCAGGTGTGTGCGACGCGTACTTCATTGTAGCTTCTCGCAATGAAAGAGACATATTGACTTCACCCGGCAATATCTTCCCTGTGCTGGTAATTATTCTCATCCCGACAGTTCCTTTAATCTCCCGGCACAAATAGATAACCGACACGAAAGGAATATTGGAAGGAAAAATGTAGATAAGATAAAACCAGTCTGTTGAACATTCCTTAGGGAAAAAATTAAGGGATTGTGACAAATTATCTTAGAGCAAATGAGCTGCGGAGCTTTTGAGCTCGTATTATCGTGGCCCGAAGCCCGTGCTATTTAGGGAGAAGGTGGATAAATTGCACGGCGCCTTCCAATTTCGCGTTGATCCCATAATTCTATCTACTCTGATAAATCTAATAGGTACATGATATACCAGATCTTTTACGGGAACAATTAGCTGTTCCGTAAATACAGTTTAAATAGTATGGCCTGTAACTCGAAAATTAATTTAAGCGTAGGTGTAAATGCTTGATATTAACTAAAATGTCTTTTGTTATTGGTTCCTTTCCATTTCAAATTTTTCAAACTAAATATTTTGATTTGTACTTTAAATTTTTCTCCAGTAGTCACACTACTTAATACTATATAAATTATAAATATTAGATGTCATATACCAAAGAAAAACGACCAAGATCACCTATGTCCGAGGTGGGGATCGAACCCACGTACTCAGCTTTCGCGGCTGATGCCTGTACCCCTCGGCCACTCGGTCTTAGCAACCACCGGTCAAATTTCTCGGGTATATGCAATCCCTTACAAGGCTAGGCGCCTTTGACCATTCTCTAAGGGCAAGCACTAACTACCAGCCATCAAAGCATCAGCCGCGAAAGCTGAGTACGTGGGTTCGATCCCCACCTCGGACATAGGTGATCTTGGTCGTTTTTCTTTGGTATATGACATCTAATATTTATAATTTATATAGTATTAAGTAGTGTGACTACTGGAGAAAAATTAAAAGTACAAATCAAAATATTTAGTTAATAAATAATTTGATTTGTGTTTTCACAATATGTTCAATAAACTGATAACATTATTTCATACTTAGTTTATAGCTCACATCGCTATCTTTGCTTCAAAACCCATCTTGTATACTTTCCGAAACCTTTTATCAAAAACCAACCTCGAATTTCAATTAACGCTCAAACTTGTTAAAGAGCAATGCTGAAAGTTCTCCCAAATACATAATGAGAACGTGCTTAAGCTTTAATTTTAATTAAAGATCGCGGGAAGAATTAAATGACAAATTACTTACGAGGTGGGAGAAAAGTTCCATTCTTTCAAAGTTGGTTGTGCAGTTAGACGGCAAATGAGCTTATTCCCCTGGGCTACAGGCTCATTAGACGCCCGAGGGGCGCCGACGGAACGTATAGATGCTAACACAACGAGCAACTTGTTCATCCCACAGTATTATGAAATAAATTCTTTCTTGTCACGACTTTATTAATATAAATGAACGATTGCCATGTTACAAAATGAGCAAAGCAAAAGGCTGAATTCCTTTATTCTGTTTGAAGATCACTAAAGCGCTTTAAAAACGTGAGGCGGTAAAGGGTTTTTTCTTCAATTTGTATAATCAAGTACCTACTTTTATTAAAAACGACTCATAAGTGCTTTCTCCATAAGTATCTTAATACTCTCTTTGCACAAACTAAACAAAAAACTCTCAACTTGATTAATGAGAATGATTAATGATGAATTAAGAAATGAAAAGGAAATGCGTTATTCTATTTTATGAAAATTTACTGTAAAGGTAACTTTGAACCTAATATCAGTAACATTAGGTAAACAAAGTATACTATGAATATCTCTAGCCCTTGACTGCGTTTATGCAAAAATGTAATAATAGGACAAAATTTATCAAAACACTAATTTTGATGATCTACTTTTGAAAACGTTCCAACGTAATATTAAAATTCTCGGCTGACGGCGAGGCATTACAAACTGTTCCCAAACTAGCTCCTTTGTCGGCAAAACAAACAGCAGACTTCTAGTTACCAACTATTATCCCCTGGACTATGGGATTTAAGATAAACAAAACACGGAGTTGCTCTTATCTTCTGTAGCCTTAAAATAATTTCTTGCTAACTCTTGTCATTCCCTGATTTTAATATTCTTTATTTTGTCTGAGGAATGTGAAAATAAAATATAGGAAATAATTTTATTTCGTTACAGCTACCGTGAATAGAGATATATTTTAAGTTTGAAATGTTACTAAAATCACAAATATCGACCCAGAGTGTTTTTTCTCACTTTGACTGACTACCATCATCATCGTCATAATCCTATCAGCCGAAAGACGTCCACTGCTGAACATAGGCCACCCCAAAAGATTGCCATGACCGGTCCTGCGCCACCCGCACCCAGCGGACTCCTGCGACCTTCACCAGGTCATCAGTACACATTGTGGGGGGCCTACCCACGCTGAGGCTTCACGTACGTGGCCGCTACTCGATAACCTTATCGCCCCAACGGCCATCGGTTCTACGTGCAATGTGCCCCGGCCACTGCCACTTCAGTACATACCGGTTAATTTGGTTCTGCTGCGGATCTCGTAGACTCCCAGTATAGCCCTCTCCAATACCCAATATATGAAAATAATAATTATTGTTGAAAATAACTACTACGTTATACCTATAAATAAAATAACTACTACGTTATACCTATAACATGAAAGTAAAATCTTAGTAAAAGTTGAAGAAACTCCGCTATGGAGTTCAACTAATGATGGTGAACCTTACCTCCTTCAAGAGTAGCGGTAATATCAGCTCTAGGCTCAGGTCCATCGCTACTCCTACCCGGTGAGGTCGCATCTGGCAAAGGAACCTCTTCTTCAGAACTATCCGCCGGGTCCAAAATATTTCTTTCACTCGCATTACTATTCCCTTCCATTCCGATCTCGGCATACGTCCCGCTGTCACTTCCGTTCTGCGTCGTCCACTTGATTGGTGATTCGAGTTTGCCGTTCGCTTGGTTCTCTTTATTGTCGTCATCTAAAACAAAAACATAATTGTATTTTAATTAAATGTCCAACATCGCTTTTGACAGTTCACAAGATGGAATGAAAGAGAAAAATAACATCATAAAAACAAAAGAAGGCGGACAAATGAACATCGCCTTGCCAGCGAGTGTGAGGATTATTTTCTTTCGCCGAGTGCATGTGGCCAGTTTGTTTCTTTTTCATAAATAAAACCGGCCATGAGCATATTGAGCATGTCGGGCTACGCTCAATGTTAGGTTCCGTAGCTGTTCAAAAACAACTGGACCTATCATGTACGAAATAGTTTGTTTGATTTAAAGTATTTTATTTCCTCAATATTCATGATTTTTTATATTAATTGAACCCAAAAGTAAAAAAAATTGAGGGAGGGGAACACACATTTTTCTATTTACCTAGGTATTTCAGTGACTGTTGACAAATGTAATATAATATACCTACTTGAGTATAATTATTAATGCTAAAGCTTTCCGTGCTTCACAGTAAAAAAAACAATCAATTTACCTATAAAAGGATTATCCTTCCCATTTCTAATGGAAAGTCTAGCGCCTCTGTTCATCGTGGCCTCCTTGTCGCCATTCAAGGCTGAATTCCTGGGTTTGTCCAGTGTCCCCATGAGCAGCCTCCGCTCGGGGGGCGCGGGGGGGACGTCGGAGCTGAAGACGGAGCTGGCGGGGGTGATGAGGGGGTCCGCTGGCTCCGGTTCATCCGCCTCCACGCGGGCGCCGACGGACACCTGCTCGTCTACCATCTTGCGGAGTTTCGCCTGAGGAAAAATTTGCACGTTAAACAGGTAAGCATAGATGTAACTCCTATGTGAATAATTTATTTTACAGGAGATGAATATATTTGTCACCAATCGCCGCCGTTTCTCGGACGATAGTTATTAGACGTTAGCGCCCGAACTGTCAAGTCGTATCGTATCACCATCACATGACAATAGATACACTATATAATATAATAACATGAACCTTGTATCATTCAAAAATAGGGTGCAGTTCAAACTGAAACTGATCCGCCGATCAGTGCATGTACAGTATGGGCAACTCGTGGGTTACTTGTAGCCACAAATCGGAAACCCGTCTTATACTTGCCGCATAATTATTTAATATGGCTTTGCATGCATAAATAACTTTTTTATCAGCCTCTGACCTACTATAAAATGTATTTCTTTAAAAATCCTATCTCCGTCACATTTGTTAGTAACGACTAAGATTGAAAGAGACAGCATTACACCCTGAGTCGTCAGAGTGGTTGTAAAAACTAGAAGTATGTAAGTATCCGATATTACCTATAGATACTAAAATGTTGATGACGATGTACTCGTATGTTCAAATCCTATTCCTATTTCATTCTATGCTTTCAGTCAAGTTATTATGTGCATGAATGGAGTGTAGGTAGGTATTCCATATTGATAATATTATATATTAACCCTCTTCTTATTTATTAGAAACAAATATAATAAAAAGAAAAACAAAGGCAGTCTTAATCAAACCGCATTAGTTTAATGGACCTTTTAATTCCTCCATTACCTTTCAATAGAAGCGAAGTCTAGCATAATTATATCGTCAACATAAACAATACGTCACAAAAGACTGGTATGTAAATATATAATTTGGCTGCTCCCTATTCATGGCATTAATGAATTATTAGGCGACTTATGAAAGCGACTTCGTGGACTATATTAACCACCGTATATTTCTCGAGCCAACGATGCCTTATCTCCCTCTATTAATCTAAGCAATGAATGCCTTCTATTTAGTTAATTCACCTGCTGCCGTTTGATGTAATGGCCGCTTTGGCCCGTTTAATGGCTACGTTTTATGGATGTGTAAGTGACGCTTCCTGGAGATTTCCTGGTTAATTTGTAGGTTATTAACAACCACCATACATATACGTTGTAGCTAGTCTCATGCTATCTACTTAATAATGATTGTAAAGGAAAGCCCGCTGCCAGATGGCTCGGCTTCGACAATGGTGCCGCCCTTCCCCACATCGATGAACACTTTTTAACCTGATATTTTATATTCACTAATTATTTATTTTATTTTAAATTATTGTATGTTATTTGAATAAAAGATTTGTCTACTTCTTTCATCATAAAGGAAAGTGGTTTTTATGATTCCTTTTATTTTGAATATGACTATTTTGAACATAATTGTGAGATAGAGGCTACAGAACTAGGAATGGATCAAAGCTAACACATTGATTACTAAGAATTCGCCTGTTGGTGTGTGTTAATCTTATGTAATCTGTGTTTCGTACGATCGAATTGTCAGCCTCTGTAGCTTAGTTGGTAGTGACCCTGCCTACGAAGCTGGAGGTTTCGGGTTCGAATCCCGGCGAGGGCATTATTTGTGTATTTATGTATCACAAATATTTGTTCCTTGGTCATGGTTGTCTATGTATTTAAGTATCTATATGTATCTATCTATTATATATATCGTCGCCTGGTACCCACATCTTAAGCCTTAATTGAGCTTACCGTGGGACTAGGTCGATTTGTGTAAGATGTCCAAAGATATTCATTTATTTATTTTATTTTATTACTACTACTAAATACTACTGTTCGTAGTTATTCTTCTTCAGTGTAGAAAATGGCTAGGATCGGCGACAAGCTTAACGAGCGTAGCATGCTGGCAGTCAATGTGTTAACGGGGATTTGTGGTACGCTACGCCGTAGCACGTTGCATTTTCATTATACTAATGTGCAATTGCACACCTAAGAGCCATAAGGTTAGATTTATTAGAGACGTGGCTGGGATTGAATAACTGTTAAAGAGACTCATTCTTAAGCATAAGGTTTGTAAAGTAACGCGACGTTTTATGGGTAATACGGGTTGATCAAAACAAAAACGTCTTTCCTATGGACACTGCTAGTGCTTGAGGGTATATAGTTTAAACATTTAACAAAGAGGAGACGCCATAAGCTTCACATTTAAAATAAATAAACACGTAAATATCATGGGATTTTCTACCACGAATCGACCCAGGCCCACGGTAACTCAATGAAGGCGTGTGTTCGGGGCACTAAGCGACGATATAGTATAATAAGGATTATTGTCAGTCGGAAAAACAGAGTTGTCCACTCGGTGGTCAAAACTTAACAGCGTGTATAAATCTTTGTTACGATTTTATTGCATAGGGCTGTAGACCGGCGAACCTAATTGTACCATCAATTGTTTTAACGATAACCTAAATCTGACAATGACCCATAAAATAGATATAAATAATTACATAAAGATTTCGCGAATGAAGAAATATTTTGTGATAGGTGTATACACAAAAAATACCCTCACCGCGATTTGACCGCGGAACCTCTACCTTCGCAGGCAGAGTCACTTCCAACTCAGCTATGAAATCCATCTAAATATTATGTACCTGAATAAAATCCGTATGATCTAGCTATAGGTAAAGGAGCTATAGTGTATCGATGCTAGCTAGTGCCGCAGGTGGCTGTCAGTCTCCGTCCCGGCAGCTAACTTCCGCAAAACTTGGCTCACCGCAACACGCACGGCCAACCACGCAAACTTATCTATTCAATTTCTATTTCTATTCGAAACTTAAATATTATAAATAGGTACTGCTTAAGTTGTCATATGGATACTTTGTCCAGCTAGCTCGGTTGTAGTAAATTTAAATTTTCTATGGAAGACCAACTCTTACCGCCTGCATTTTTTAAGTTTGTCGCCTTTTTCTACTGACAAGCTGACTGATCAAAGTATATATCCGTTGTATTATTATTATTAAACCTTTATTATGTATATGAATCATGGAATTCCTTTTGATTTATTTGAAATTGTACGATCGTAAAATTAGCAAATTAACTAGGTCTTTTGGGAGTTGACATATGATAAAATATAGCCCTAGCCTAGTTTCGACGGCCTCCGTCAATCCGTCATCAAGTCAGAAGTAACGCTGCGCTGCCTACAAGTCTAGGCCCGTTCCAAATCCCGGCAAGGACACCTCTTTGTGTGTTAATAAAAATATACATTCCACAATAGGCATAGTTCTTCTAAGTTTTTAAGTATCTGTAACGTCTATTATAAACAGTCGTTTGTTTTCACGGCTTTTTTTAGTAAGTACCTACAGAGTGTCCTAAAAATAACGCAAATCAATGAAATATACTTATTGCTTCGTTTAATTTCTTAATTCGTGATTGAATCATAAATTACAAAGAATATTTAGGGTTTAGTTTGGTAAAGCATAGTGATCAATTACTTCGACGGTTTGTGTGTGATAACATTACACTTTTGCTCAACGAATCTATGATTATTTCATTAATATGACTGGATTTCGTTGCTACAGTTTAAAATCTCCTCCTTCAAAACCTGGTTGGTAGGTAATCCCCATAAACCACCTACGTTAAATTGCAATATTTGGGATTCACTGAAATGGAGACAAAACTGCAAAAATGAGATCAAAACAGTTTTTCGTCTAGAAGAACAGCGTTGCGTAGCGATCTGCTATATATTATACTTAACCCTATTCTCTATGTACCAGGGAAAAAAATAAAAAATTGTAAAAAATATATGTTTAATCATAAGATAACAGTTTACGCTATTTTTGGGTATAAGATCTGACTCAGCCTGAGTGACGAGCGTCGAGCAACGCGTCTGGCGCGACGAGCAGCACGTGACGAGCGTCCAAGGTATAGTTGAATTATCGAGAAGATGGAATTGCATTTGTAGTGGTGCAACTAAAGCAACACTTTTAGAGTGAACCTTGTGTCTTTACAATTAGGTTTACTATTAGTCGAATAATGCCAATACATGAGTCGATAAAACACACACAATAGCACACAATACATTGTAAATACGCGACACCACTACATATGCAATTCCATCTTCTCGATAATTCAACTATATATTATACTTGGTTACGGTTGCATTGCATTTGTTTAGCATGGCCCGCCCCGCCGTACGCCCCACTATTGCGTATAGGTACAGTAAGCGACAAATAAAGCAACTTCTTTTTGTTATCTTGTGTACTGGAGGTACTGTTGCAGGGTTATTTTTTTTAATCAACTGATTCAAGAATAGGCCATGCATTTTCGTCACCGGGTCCACATAACCTTATTGAAATTACTGACCTGGGCGTCGCCTAGTATCCGGCGCACTAGCGCCATCAGGCCGCCGTGGCACGCGCTGTCATGCTATCCCCCTCCGCCTCGCCGCCTCATGTTCCCCGCCCCGCTGCCACGAACTCCAGCACCAACTATTCCACTTCGCTCGCTTTGTTCGCTAGTTCTGACAGCTCGATGACAGTTGGAATTCGTTTGGTCTTTGTTTATTGCCTGTAACAAAGAAACAATTTCTTAAATACCTACAGATTCGCATATTGACGAGATTTAGCAATAGGTAGTTGAAAGAAGGTTTAATTGGTTACTAGTCTGGTTAGTAGCTATTTTACTACTGCAATAATATAGGTGCAGCAAGTACCTCCGTATTTAACATAAATAGGTCATGTTTCAACTATTTTATTCGCTTCAACGTCACAATTGCTTTAAAATGCATAATTCACTACATATTTATGCATTTCACTGTGGCGTGAATTATAAACGTTAAATTATTTTTTATTATATATTAAAAACGGCTTAGCCTTTTTTGCAAGCCAAGCGGACATTTGTCCATAATAGCTTTTTTACGAGTTCATTTTCGTGATATTCAGAGATTTATTTAAAGCCTTCTGGGAAACAATGCCGACCTCGTATTTATTGTCAATAAAAGGGCGATTCAGAATGGTCACACAATGGCCGCGCTACAACTCGGGCTAGCTATATCGTGTTTTGTTTACACCTACTGTCCGGTAATTCACAGGCGGAATCCATTTTTTGATGCAAATGAACACTTTACAAAGCTTTAAATGCGTTTTATTTTTTGCAACTTTGCTGGGTAATTTGTTTTTGGCTCGTAAAATGAGAGTACCTACAATGGTACTGCAACATAGAAACGTATTCAGAAAACAGACATATAAATGGAGTATCTAGTCGATAGGATGATTAAAGCTAGACCATAGACTTTTGTTACGTGCATGAACATTAGATAGCTAAAGTGTAGGATGGTATTTCCCAAACTTTAATTTTTCCCCATGTTTCAGCGTTAAAATATTTCTGCTCCGTAAACACCCACTACGCAAACTCTTTCTTTCAGTACTTTTTCGAGCGGTCTTTAGCATAATCGACCCTGTTACGCAAACCTCGAGACGGACTCCGTTTTTTTAATTAAATTAACCGTTATCCTGACGAATATAGTCCGAGCAAACAGTTTTAGGCGGTAATTTGCGAAAAGCTCCGCTCGCCCGGCTCCAGTTATTGGCCACAAAATTGATTAAAATTCCAGCTGCGTAAGGGAGTCATCCACTTTTTTATTAGATTGCGCTCACGTTGAGACTGCTCCAGTAAATTTCTATTTTTATTGCGATCTAGTTCCCAGATTACGTTGTGTTACGGCGACTCTATTATTGCAAGTAAAAAGACAGTTATTGTTTTCCATTTTAAGAACTGCTCACTGGGAATAGTGAAATAAATAAAATAGTACATTACGACACAAGTGCGAAAAACAGGAAATCCGAAACGAGTTACGAATTTCCTTTTTGCACGTGTCTCGTACGACGTTTTTTAGTACAGATGGCCCTCCGAAATTTTGGACCTGACGTAAAATGACACACTTCTCGCACCATCTGTACTAAAAAGGCACCATCTGTACTAATAATCACCAAATTAAAAATTTAAAAAACCGACTTCATCCGGTTTCTCCAAGATTCCCGATTTGTTTCCATCATTGGTTTCCTCAAATCCTACTTTCTGAATGCAAATTCTTGTAAATGAATGAAAATTACCAAAAGCGCCATACATGTACCTATAACATTTGAAGAGATCCCTCGATTTCTCCAGGATCCCATCATCAGACCCCAACTTGGTGCCAATGGGACCATCTCGGGGTAATACACGTTCGATCACAAAAAGAAATTTTAGAATCGGTTCACTATCCTCGGAGATATCAGGTAACATACATACAACAAAAAAAAAAAAAAAAAATTCAGTTGAATTGAGAACCTCCTCCTTTTTTTGAAGTCGGTTAAAAAGTACTTTAAACTACTTTAAAGGGTCAGTACTAGGTGTCGGCTGCAGACTAAAGCTCGTCATTCACCATAACGATAGTTTCTCTATTGTTTCTGATTGACGAAAAAAAAATTAATTAGGTGCCTCATTATTACAGACCCATAATTGTCCTTTTTTAATTTAGATGACGTTTATTTTTTACCTTCATGACATATCAGATCAAGGTCATTGTCATTTGGAGAAACAAAAGTTGTCCACTCGGTGGTCAAAAGTTAACAGCTTGTCTAATACATCTGTATAGAGATTTTATCAAATAGACTTGTAAACCGGAGAATCTAGTTGTCCCGTTACCCTTCAACTTTACTTATGTTAACTGAAAAGACAACATAAATGACTACGAACTAGAAGCCTGTTTATTATATTATTTTTATAGGTAGCCATATAACGAAATGTAAGTATAAGTCGACCCTCATCTGTTCTAATTTCTTTTGACCTATGAATTTTATTGTTCATCATACACACTGCAATGTTTTTTAAGGCACCGCGTCTCTACGCAAAGTTTTTCCTAATACCGTAGTCAAACGATGACTACCTACGAACTTTCAACATTTTGATTCGAATCAATAAAGCAACCCTTATTTAAACCATCCGCTTTCCTTAAAAGTCGACACGTGACGAGTGCTGAGCATCAACGTAATTGTTCTTTCATTAAAATCCTCCTCACATCTCCAAGATTTGCATAAAAAGGCTCCGAGGAGTGTTAGCGTCATCACTTTTTATGCGCATCGCTTCAAATATTCCAGTAAAGATCGATCTCTAATTAAACATAGTTAGTACGCATCTCGAGATCGACTTATAACGGTTCAAGGCGTCATGCTCTTTAATCTATGGTAATATCCAAGGGCTCGAGTAGACCTCTCGCTTCGATTACAACTAAGCCAATTTATAAATGTCGCCGACTTTCCAAGTATCGATTGAAAGCAAAGTTCATGTTTGACTTGTGTCCACAGATTTGTACTCTTGTACGGCACGTGAATATTGAAACGTTCATTAAAACTCGAGGATTATGTTTCCGTTCAAACAATATTTGGAAAACTTAAGCGACATAAAACTGCCGTTTCGTTTTACTAATGTACAATGATGCTCGTGCTTGTGTACCTTACTGGATCCTAGATCTTCAGTGTCATCTCCAAGACATTCGCGCCAAAGGGCCTCTAGTTTGGCTTTCATATCGTCGCATGTATGACTCAATGAGTATCTATTATTATTAGGGGTTATGGGCTTGTGTCATGCCATTTCAACGTACATAAGTACTCGTAACAATATTAGTATGTCTAACTATTGTGGTGGCGACTTAAAGCAAAGCTTGAAAATTTTGCTTTAAGTAAAACATATGTACAGTGTGTTATCACTACCCAGACTTTTAGAAAAATGAGTAACAATACGTAATACTAGCAATCGTATTCGAGTATTATTTAATCAAATAATGCTCACGGTTTGGCTAAAAATCTGCATCTCAATCCTCGATTTCAATAAAAGCCTGCATGATGTTAACACACTGTATAATTAAGTATAGAATAATTAATATGCACATAATATACACGGCAACCTTCCATAATGAATATCATGTTGCTTACAGACACGAGCACAGTGAAACAATGCACAAGAAGCTTCGCCCTAATTTATCTACGACCAATATCTAGCACATACATGTTGCCGCTGAGGTTGTCGGTTAGTGTAGTGGAGAAATATGAGGCCGGGCGGCATGTCTACACTCCGGCAAACTCGGGCTCTCGTAAAGCTAGATTTACATGGGTCACTATTGCGACAGACGTGTGGATTCTTAAATAGGTGCCTACGTAATGTTCGTTACATTTACTACACTGCTTTTAAAATAAAACTATCTGTTTTCAGTCGATCGAAGAACAAAAAAAAACTGAATTTGAATTACAAATCCAATATTAAATAAATTACTAAATTTCCATTAAGGTGTAACTTTTGTTATCATTCATGATAGAATGGTTCTTCGTAAAATATGAATATGAAGCCACCCTTTCATCTGTCGCCATATTTCAGTACGAAGTATCGGTTTAAGATGATCTAAATGGATAACCGAATCCTTAAATATGTCGATTTCATAAGAGCGACTAATTGTTCTAGTGCTTTTTCAATCGGCTAATGCGGATCATCAGATGGAGTGGTGGTACCTAAAAGTATGTGCAACTTGTTCGGTTAATATAGTGAATATATCATCGGTCAGCCTCCGTAGCCTAGTTGGTAGTGACCCTGCCTACGAAGCAGGAGGTTCCGGGTTCGAATCCCGGCGAGGGCATTCTTTGTGCATTTATTTATCACAAATGTTTGTTCCTTGGTCGTGGCTGTGTATGTATCTAAGTATCTATGTGTATCTATCTATTATATATATCGTCGCCTGGTACCCACACCACAAGCCTTAATTGAGCTTACCGTGGGACAAGGTTGATTTGTGTAAGATGTCCCAAGATATTTATTTATTTATTTTATTTTATTTATATGTAATTTTAATATCTGATTACCTGATTAGGTACCTACTATTAGGAATTATTTAATATTCGAATCTGATCAGCTTTGCTAGCATGGCCACCACTGACTATTTAGGGTAGTTTAGCCGTATGATTACCAATATAAAGTCACGTAATGTAGGTCGAGAAATTCCACGCAAGTCAACCATAGCTTACGTAAGGTCTACCCGCTTCGTTATTACAGCGTTTGAATACTTCATGCTTTAATTAAAACGCAGTCGGCTCGTTTTATATCTCGTCTCATACGCCGCGGCGTAATATTTAAATTAGGTAGATTTTTGCAATTACTGAATTTTTGTATGACATATTTATTTAGGTTACTGTAAAAAACTTTTTGCACTACGAAAGTTTGTCAAATTAAGTAGCTCCGGCTGATCTCAGCAACCTAGGGTCTCCAGCTCAGTATATAATTTTCGATTTTTCATGCAAAAATAGAAAACTCAGGTTGATAATATGTACCTACATCAGAATTTGTCATGAATAATAAATAATATAGGTAAATAATCATACCTACGTCACATAATAATAAACTAGGAAGGATAAATACGTAATAACTGTAATAAGAGTATAATTATTATTGCCTAGGCAATCAGATTCAATGACTAATTTTTGTTCCCAAAAATTATCTATACTTACAAATTTCGTACCTAATGAAGCTTCTCATTGCTATGTACAAATAGGTTTTCATTTATTACACGAGTACCTATTTATAAAATTACGCTAGGAAAACTGCAATTAGCGTATTTTCTTCTGTTTAAAAACGGGAATTTCTGTGTACGACGTAAACACACTAAAGTTCTTATTTGCCAACCCCTCGAGTAAAATACAGAAGATTTGCTTTATTTTCTTGCCGCTTATGAAGCAAAATGCTTAATTGAATTGTGTCGGTGTTTCTGACTGTAGACAGGTCCAGGCGAGGTTGCCTAGACTTTTACGTTCCTCGGTTGCGTTCCAACGGAATGCACGTTGAATAAAATATTACTACTTCTTCTTTTGAAACGACGCCGTGGCAGCTTTTGCAAATATCTAAAAGAAAAATAATCTACTGACAAATTAAAAAATATATTTACCAACTAGTGGCACTAGTTGAACGACATTTTTATACAGTAAAATTCTATGTTTAGAATTAGATTACGTGGTGCAGTTTGACTTTTAACTATAAAATACTACATATAAAGAACAGTATGAAACAAGTATTTTATTTCTTGTAAATAAAATTGAGGGAGTAATCTGCAATAAAAAACAGAGTAATTTGATTAGCTTTAAGTAAATAAGGTCAAAAAATTGCTTAAAATCTTGTGATTCCACTTTCGTTTTTCTTAATATTTTCCGCATGAAATTCTTTAAATGATTTAAGTGGCCCCTAATTATTTAGGGACTCACGAATAAAGATTTTTACTAACAAAAAAGTCGTATATTTCCTAATTTAATTTAGTAAGGCAAGTCACCTATAACGTTTTCTTAAAATTACGTTTTTTGCCCGAGATTTCCTGCTTTCATAATAAAGGGCACTTGTAGTCGTCGAAAGACCTTGGTACAATTAATTACATTAAGCCAGAAGGCGGCACAGGTGGTGAAAATTATCCCGAACTATATTTACGATATACGTTGAGCAAGTTACATCCAAGTTGGGTATTGCTTGTCTGATATAATGCCCTTATAAATATGTGGAGTTTAACTTGAAAGTGAACTGTTTTGTAAATCCCTATTATTTCATTAGTACTTAGTACACATTTTAGTATAACTAACCATGTCCCTGGGCACTTTAATTCTTTGTTATAAGAACTTCGTAACATATTTATGAGAGGATTCTTTCGATACATATTTTTGCACACCAACTGTATTATTCATCCTGTAGATGTCTTACTGTAGAACTTCCAAATACACTTTTTTACTCTAAAATATCTGGTTGCCTATACCAAGATTTAATTTTAAGATTTACATATATTTAGTATTATTTTCCCAAGGATGGAATTGCTTTATTTTTAATCAAATAAATAGCGGTTCATGACAAATAACTTGCACTATTATCTTAGAAAGTTGTTACTACTACTAAATGGGATAACTAATGATGAATGGGTTATCTTACAAGGCTCACATGGTTCGTAATCTGCCAAATCAACTTTTCAGAGACCTTACCGTCTACTAGTTAAAGAAGCCCGTGGTACATACCTACAACCAAAAGTCATGGGCTTAAAATTCCTCATAATTTAATATCACTGGAGCTACTCTGCAGAGCATGTTACTATACCGTGCGCCAGTAGAAAACGAAAAATTTATGGAATAAATAAGTAGGTAAAAGTTAATTGTAGATACCTATTTGTGCTAAGTAAATAGCTAGGTATTACATCTCAGCAAATATTACTTTGCGAGAACTGAAAGATAAATAATGAGAGTCGACAGATAGGTCTGCAACTAAGTTTGGAACTCGTGATGAGGTGGCGCGAATTCTCGCCAGCAAGGAACGGGGTGAACAAATTTAACTTCCGTGTTCATTCTCTGCTTTATATCTGCTCATTTGAAGTACCATTAATAGGAAGTAGCTCAGTCTGTGGTGACCCTGCCTGGGAAGCTGGAGGTTCAAATCCCGGCGAGGGCATCTGTTTATGAATCATCTACCTATGATAAAAACATTTGGCTGTCCTCTGTCACGGTTCTTTTTTTTTGTATCCACAACACAAGCCTTAGCTGGGCTTACTGTGGGACTCTGACGATTTATCTAAGATTGTGTCATGATTGTACAAAATGTTATAGATTAGACATAGAGATTGTAAAAATGTTATACATGAAGATCTTTAAACAGCAAATTAAAACGTTATTTTGTGGTTTTTATTGTGTCTTGAATAATTTTTCAAATAGGAATTGTAATATATAGCTCAACAACTGGCAAAAATTCTTTTCGTCGTCTTATTTTGTGTACCTAAATAACGTGACGCAGTGGCGATTTTTGTATGACATGATGTTATGTTTTCAATTTCTGATGTATGGATTAAAATCTAGCTTGAAAAAGAAATACCAGTGTACCGGATTTTTTTAATATACTGAGTCGAAACAGCCACTAATACCGTGGTATGAAACAAGACAACGAAAATAATTTTGACCCAAAAACTTCACGTAACCAACTCTTATTAAGAACTTACAGCATACCATATTTGAGTGTGGCAATGGCTTCCATTATTACATGATAACAAATGTTCATTATTTTGTTGACCTCACCACCGCTATTTTGCCTACTTATAATATAATACTTGTATTCAATACAAGTGAGCTATCACTTGTATTGACTGCGGCGACCACAAGCGACCGCGTTTCTTTTTAATACAAATTCAAGATACTTTTTCAGTTTGCCTGAAATATTCACGGTATTAATAAATGATATCTGGCGGGTTCTGGCATGATGCTTAAGGCGCAGTAACAAGGGTCTAGACCTCGACAGCTGTCTGCTTCGTGTTCCTTTCACATCTACTCTTCCGCGCCAAAGTGGATAGACACTTCCGACACTGCCGTTGGATAACGTCGTGGTGGGAAATTCAAACTTCATCATTAATACTGTGGCCCTAGTGAAAAAAGGTATTAACTCGCCGGCTTTTGGAGAACTATGAAAAATATTAATATAATTTTCACAAGCTTCGGAAAGTTATCCGAACTCGACTTGGGTCAGAAATGACAAATGCCAAAAATAGGAGATACCTACTTTACAGTAAAGGAAATTGATTCATGTAGAGACTATTTTCGTGCTTTGACACATTGACAGTCATGAAATGTCATAGGCATCATTGTGAATATGGCATAGTACGAAATGAAACACTTAAACTATCGGAACCCCAGTCCGCTCCAGAATCATGTCAAAATAACAAAGTAGTAAGAGATTTGAAGACACTCAAGTCACACACAAGACTGATTTATAGTATAGCGTCACTTTGACAAGGTTACTGTAAATATGTACAGTCGACAAAAAAGTCTCATTTACAGCTCACAAGTGCAAACATCTTACCACGGATGCGCGATACACATAGAAACTCGGTTGCAACGAACGCTCACGCGACAGCATGAGCGTGTTTGCACGTGCACGTTTGCACGTGTTTGCAGCGTGTTTGCACTTGTGAGCTGTAAAGGAGACTTTTTTGTCGACTGTACATATATAGGTACCTAATATTTTCATTATTTGTGATTTTTGACTATTTAAACGCAGTCATTTGTCGTAACAATCAAACGAACAAGTTGTAAAAAAGCAACACTCACAACAATAACAATAAAGTTATGGATGAATATCCAAAAGTCTTCCTAGACCTAATTAAATATGAACAATGTTACTGTTTTTTGACAATAAACTATTAATCTATCGTAAATTTAAGAATCCATGAATTCACAAAACATTTGCAAACAAAAGTATACAATAATCGTTTTCAGTAATCCGCCGAAAATTACCAGCAGTTTCCCGCTCAATTATAACGGCTTTCCCCTGGTTTGGGAAGCAAACATTTGAAACATTCACAATCCTATAATATTGAATAAAGTCTTTAGTGTGAATATGCCGGATATTTTCATCTCACAATAATACGAAGGCATTATAACCCGACCTCTTCCATTGTTTTCCGTAATAGAGATACGTATTGCGCTCGGCTGCGGAATACTAATATCTTGGCAAATAAAGATGCCACCGACAGCGTAAATATGGAGAAAATGAACACTGCGTTCTATGGCCGAGAGAAGTAGGTCACAGAGGGTGCAAATTACCCAGGCGCAACTCTAAAGTACTCGTAAATTTGATTCGATTACTCTCCGATGTCCGATTCGTACGTAAACTAAGCTATATAAATTCAAGCAGCGTTTTTGTAAATCATTTACCTGAATAATAAATAGATCAATCGAATTAACTTCATCTATCTACTTAGCAAAATACAGCTATGTTAATATATGGTTACTATTGCTTGAACGAAAACAGTCAACATGCTAAATTCGACACTAAAATTAATGTTCATTTACGTATTCATGTTTAATAATTACAATCACTTAGACTAAGTATAACCTGCCCAATTTCTTAGATCAACTCAATAATAACTACTAAGTATTGCGAAGTTGACCTTATAAAAATATTTTAAAATAAAAATAAAACCGCCTTCAAACTGCCTCTATCTAATATATACCTATGAACGTATTTGGCTTGGCACCGACTTCTAAGAAATCTGTAGGATACCTAGCCATAATATTTTATTTCAATGAATAGGGTAAAAGGTTTAAAGGTTTGGGTAGGAAATCCTAAGAAGTAGGAACTAAAATTATTTTTTACTTTTTAGTTCTTGTGAATTTTTGAAGGCGGTTTTATTTTTATTTTAAAATATTTTATTTTTTGCTTTTTAGTAGTGTAAAATCGTTATTTAGTATGCCCCAAATACTTATAATTAGAATGAACTGCACTGTAATAGGCCAGAAAACCTGAACTGGATAACTTAAATATTCAAAGAATTCATAAATTTATTGTCTGTGGTAATAAATGTATTTATTGTGTGTGTTTATTGTCTGTGGTTGAGTAATTTTTCTTTGGTGGGTAGTTTTGTACTTATCTTTCTTATTTTGATGGAGGTAGATCTATCAAATTTCCTCCATTGTCAGTCATCCGCAGACCACGAACCCTGTAAAGTGTTCGAAACGTCGGAATGAAGTTAAAATTAGTTAATATACGCGAGTTTATCCGTTTTCATAGTTTTATTTCATGAGTAATCCTCGCGGTAACCGAAGAAAATATTATTCAAAGAATTATTTATTTATTTATTTATTTTATTTATTATTCAAATAAGTTACACAGCATAACAGTTAAACACCAAGGCACTGTGAACTACAAAAACACACAATATAAAAACAACTTAAAACTAGTTTGATTTAGGCGACGAAACGACGTGGCCCCGTTGCGTCGTCTGATCCGGCGTAGGATTCGGCAGATTGCCTCGGAACTGCCGAAACACTACACCCTTCGGCCAGAAGTCTGCACTCGCGATGGTGTCATGCAGCGGGCGCGGCACGCGCACCACGAACGAGCTGAAGTGCACGTAGTGGCGCGACCGCAGCTGCTGCACCCTCAGCGAGTAACCCGTCTTCCGGCGGACGTACTCCACCACATCGTTGGGCACGGCGGAGTAATGTAGGCGCGACACGTAGAGCGCCCTACTCGGTGTTGCAACCGGAAGACCGGAATTAACCGTCTCGGCAGTGCCACACAGAGTTTTTCGAGGCGCCCTACGCACCCTGCTCTTCCGTTTCACCAATGTGAACCCCTCCTTGTCCACAAAGATGCCGGAGGCCTTGCCCTTATTGGGACCCGTTCCCTCAGGAGGCAAGGTGGCCCGGTTAGCGGCGACAGGCTGACCGGCGACGTCAGCGTAGTTACGCCGACGTGACTTTGCAACAGGCGGCGGCACGCGCGAGGGGCGCGCGGGCGGCGGGGCGGCGGCCGCGACACATGGAGCAGCGTCAGCAGCACGCGATCGTACGTACAGGCTCAACGTTTGTAGCGGGCCGGTCAGCGCTCTTGAAATTTGATGCCGTCGACCGAGTCGAGACATTCCGTAAACTATAAACTTCGTCACGTAGCTCGGCAATAGTGACTTGGGCGGCTTCAAATTTCAAAATGACTTCTGCTAAACTTGTTTTTAGGGCCACGATGTCCTGATACAAGTAGCGAACGTCGATGTTGTCCGGAACATGTATCGGCAGGATAGAGGCATCCTTCGATACAAACTCCGGAATTCGCTCTCGGTTCTCCTTAAGGATCTTCTGTATATCCAAAAGGGACTTCTTCCCGGTTTCATCCCCTTTTCTGTGAGGAACATACGTGCCAACAATCCCAAGGGACTGGCACAACACCTGCTTCGCTTCACAGATGTCATCCACGCTGAAACTCGATGCCCGCGAACTAAACTGGACAGCGGTTGCAGCATCCATTCTTCCCTCCTGCAGCACCTTCTCCTTCTGTTCCAGGAAGGCGAGGAAATCGTTCACGATGGGTTGACTCGAAGAGGCACTCATCGCGGCGAATCATAAGCAGCGGCCGGGCCGCGCTAATTTCGTAATTAAATATGATATTTAATTAATCATCGGTGCGTCCACGTCGCTTGGCGCATCGCGTACGAATGCGAATTATCCCATTATCAAGGAGATATATATACATTGTATCATCAGCAGGTAAGAATAATTTCAAAGATTATAGGTTAGCATGCCTATATTATTTAAAGAATCACTAACCGCTAACCAACATGTCATAACTACTAAGCAAACACTTGAATAGATCTCGAAAATGTATGACAGTTGTTATATTCAAAGAATTATCCTCCAATTCCTAATCGTTAAGGAGTTATACCTTTCGTCATCAGCTCACCAACATGAGACTATGACCACCTAAAGGCAAATACTCAAATAGCTTCCAAAATACATGAACTATGTTATATTTAAAGAATTATCCCCCAACTCCTAATCTCTAAGGAGTTATACCTTCCATCATCAGCTCACCGACATGAAAGGATGAGCACCTAAAGGCAAATACTCAAATAGCTTCCAAAATACACGAAACATGTTATACTTAAAGAATTATCCCCCAACTCCTAATTACTAAGGAGTTGTACCTTCCATCATCAGATCACCAACTTAAAACGTTCATGACTAGACGCGAATACTTGATTAATCTTCGAGAATAAATGAAAAATGTCATGTGTGCCTACAACATTTGAAGAGTTCCCTCGATTTCTCCAGGATCCCATCATCAGATCTGAATTCGGTGACTATGGGACCAACTAGAAGGTATACCCTTTCAAACAAAAAAATAATTTTTCAAATCGGTCCACGTGTCTTCGAGTAATCGGGGAACATACATAAAAAAAAAAAAAAGATTTCGACGAATTGTAAACCTCCTCCTTTTTGAAGTCGGTTAAAAAGTAATGGGGTGCGAACGATTATACTAAGGCTAAATATTTACAGATATCATGTTTCACAAAACGAGACAAAGAAAATAACAGCGTATTTCGACCAAACAAAGTGCTAACCAACCCTAACGAGTTCCCGAAATTTACCTCTTGTTATACAAGCTACATACTGTTACTTGGGTATCAATTAACCTGACATATGTTTTTCCCGAGTGTTTAAGCTGAAAATAGATCTCCCATGAATTGATGTATGAGTAGGACACGTTGGTAAATAAATCAGGAGGGCAGGAGATAATTTGACACCGGCGTCACATGTCCGCCCTCTGTCCTTAGGTCCAGATTGATAGAGTGGTGACACCTTGTTGCCTCAGTGGAATTGATGTTCGTATTGTAATATGATGTGTGTGACGACCAGTATAATATTTGATATGAGATTAATTTATATGTTTAGCGGATCATCCTGTCGTCCGCTATTAATATATTGAATATTGGGAAGTTGCTCAAGCGTTGGCGTTAACCAATTATGTCCAACTGTGTAATCGCATCGCAGGTCACTGGATAATTGAACTGGTTTATTTAGTATAATTTCCATTTATTTCACCGAAAACCAGCTTCAATCTCATCAATCAAATTCGAGTATACAACGTACGATTTTCATTTCCAGTATTACTGATGATAACACTAAGTAAGTAGTGGATAACTTCGTCATCATTTCACACATTCTCAGTCATGTTATGCTGAGCCTTATCTTATTGGGCATAAAGACTCTTGGCTTTCATTCTCATGTTTCACTTTCATATATTTTGAAATGTCTTAATGTTGACATGTTCTGCAATCTACATACTACAGTACTGCACAGCCAATTTCAATGATGACATGCATGTCCCCACTATATTTTACTTCATCAAATAGCTATCTACTCGTATACAAAATATGTGCTTGTATACATTTTATAAAGGCTAACATAATATTTAAGCCTGACCAATTGAACTGCTATTGACCCAATTCGTTCCGCTCGTTGTAATATTTCGGGTATCTAACCGAAATTGCAAAAGATCATTTTAAACATTTTGATTGTGAGTTTTATTACTCCAATAGGTACTTAGTGCACTATGTAAAAATATTATGTAATATTCACCTAGCTGTCGTTCAGGCACATCCTTATAGCTACAAGTTCATTATAATTACTCTGGAAGTAAGTTGAGAGGCGGTGGAAACTCGGAGCCACGTCGGCGGCAAAACTCCAAGTTTTGCATGGCAGTGTCTACGCAGCGAGTTTGACGCCAGCGAACTGCGCTAACTGGGACTTCGAATATTGTTAGTATTGTCTTTTGCAACTTTAGCTGAAAGGTTGTGTGTGCGTGCATGTTCAAGTTTACGTAACTCGTAAGCATTCGAGTCGTGTCTGAAATAAGCAAAAATAATAACGTTCCAAGATATTGTCGATTTTAGTCTCGATAAACAAAAAATAAACGACCAAGAGCATTGTCGGGCCATGCTTAGTGTAGGGTTACCTAACTGGGACTTCGAATATTGTTAGTATTGTCTTTTGCAACTTTAGCTGAAAGGTTGTGTGTGCGTGCATGTTCAAGTTTAGGTAACTCGTAAGCATTCGAGTCGTGTCTGAAATAAGCAAAACTAATAACGTTTCAAGATATTGTCGATATTTAGTCTCAACAAAAAATAAATGACCCAGAGCATGTCGGGCCATGCTCAGTGTAGGGTTACGTAGTTGTTTAAAAACGGCTGGGCCGATTAGGTTCGAAATCATTTTATTTTATAATTATGCCTGCTTCTGAATATATACGCTCGCTTATGAATAAGGGGGTAAAAATTTAAAAATAAAAATTAACAAATCACTGTTTTTTCTCCACTTGAGCGGCTTGCATTTTGCCGTCGTTAAAATGGCTTATTCGAACAAAAGAGGCTGTTTACGAAACGGCCCCCCGCGACGTGAAGTGTGAAACGTACGCGGGCCCCGACATGTATTGTTCAAGTTTCAGGTTTAATTGAAACGTCTACCGTGTATGCCGTTTTATTGCTTACATTATGAACGAAGTATAGTAAGATATTACCTCATAAACATTGCAGACTCTGTTAAGTAAGTGCCATGAATCCATATTAAGCGAAGCTATAGCTAAGTTACGTACATAGTTCATATAAAAGATAATCAAGATGTCATAAACGCATAAATACTATTTTTAGTACAGATGGTGCCTTTTTTACGCGCTAGTGCGAGAAGTGGCGTATTTTACGACAGGTCCAAAACTTCGGAGAGCCATCTGTACTAAAAAACGTCGTACGATACACGTGCGAACAGGAAAGTCGTGTTTTAAAGCATCGCCACTCGTTTCGAATTTCATGTTATTTGCACTTGTGTCGTACGACGTTTTTAGTACAACAAAGTATATTTAATATTACATAAGTATTCAGATTTTTTATAAGCGGAAACTTGGACGCGATCCTTCTTTATTAAACACCGATGGTTTAACTCTCGTAGCTTATGGGTGCCGTAACCAATGGTTTAATAAAGAAGGATTCGCCTTCAAGTTACCGCCAATAGAAATTCTGAATAAGTAATATAAATAAACCTTGTTTTCAAAATGCCTTTGTTCTTCATTGAAATGGTCAATTTGGGCTTAATAAAATGGAGGCCACAAAAATGTCTCTCATGGGCGCGATAAATATGACAATCGTATCGCTGCGACTCGCGACACGTCGTCGTCGGTCGGTGAATTTGACCCATTTGTTGGTTTACGACGATTAGTCGATTACTGTTTTTCGCCTGGATCTGACGTCTACAGATGACCTCCAAAAACGAGACAGTTGGTTTGCGGCTCCTATTTCGACCATTTTGGGCTACATTCCATCGGACCGGAGAAAGACTTGCCATTGGCTACGTCCTGTAATAGGCAAAGGTAAGCTGGCGCATTCCGAATCATTTTCACATTTTTAATTTATATTCGCATCCCTTCTTAATTCTACCTTTTATATTTTCCTATTTTTGTAAACCACCTTGGGGGTAGACTGAAAAGCATTTGGCACTCCTTTACCGGCGGGCGTACCTTAGGCCGAGAACGTTTCCCATAAACAAATTTATTCGCGAGTGATGTTCAATTAAAGAAAACTAAGGCAAATAATCAATTTTTCAATACATATACAGGGTGTTTCGTTAGCGGTGTCGGAGCTTTTAAGGGCTTAAACTACAATCATTTTCATCGATAAATTACCAAACAATTTTTTTTTGAGCCAACGATAATTAAATGGCCGACTTTTTAAAATTTCTTACAGACGATTACGGGCGCACGTGATATTTCTGGAATTATACGTTTGTTATCAGTG
>JALPQI010013571.1:0-25453 GCA_025490895.1 Thaumatotibia leucotreta | reverse complement strand
CCATGGGCCTGTTCCTGCTTTCCTTCAGGAGGGCTGAGAGCTCCGTTGTCTACCTTCGTCACAAAAAAATACCATTTTAAATAATAATCCCAGTGAAACGATTAAGCAACCAACCCTTAAACAGGCCTGGCTATTTTTTCACTTTCGTATCCTGATTTCTGTAGATAATAACGTCAATAAAAAACTAATTTCTTTTTTTTTTAGAAACATTATTTCCAAAAAAAAAAAACCCGGTGGTCAATATACGCCCTGTGCTCGTCACCAGGAGGCCTACGTGTTCCGTATGTGGCCACTGCCCTGCTGGCTATACATTGAAGTATTAAGGGGTAGTTGTTATGTTTACACGTAATTATGGACACAAGAAGACCACAATAAAAGTACAAAAAATGATATTTATTTTTATATTCAAACGCCATTTAGCAAAATCCGCTTCAAAAGTAACTTATAATTAACTTATAATTAGATACTTATAGTAAGTGTAAGGTCAATTGATTAAATTAATTAATAAATAGTTTTGAGGGTAAAAATAAACGTGAGTGACGTTGGGTTGGCGGGAAGTGGGAGCATTGGAGGGGTATTCGAATGATAACGGCCGTACGGTTCGGATGTGGTGGAATGTGTACTGAAAATTGATGTGATGTAACTGGTTGATCTTGTAAAGTGATATTGCTGTTGTTAAAATATACTATTAATAGCAGACTACAGAGTTTTACTACAAATCAGACGTGGTAAGTACATGCCCACAAGTTGTATCTTAGTGACGAAAACGTTATGATAGCAACGAGCTTGATGGTGTTGATATTGTATTGTTATATTTGTAATTTTAAAACATCGTTGTCATTTTAATAATACGTATGCATAAAACAGTCCTTGTTTTTATATAATTGATTCAAATCGATTTGTTGCAATATCTACCATCAATTTCAAACACCGGTACTTATTTACTATAAGGTCGACGAAAGATTTTAACGGTTATGTAATGAATATATATATAATATTCATGATTGACGATGAAAAGTGTTACGATCGTTGGTGGTAGGTTAGTCCCTATTAATTATATTGAATTGCAATACGAGTATATACATCGTAATTTATATTTTACCATGTAATTAATATGAGTTACGTAAAGTGAATTCAGAATATCCTTACCATACTAGCATAGTATTTTCATCGTTATTTTGACCAATGCAGTTTAAAACAAAGGAATCCCATTTAACGTCGGCATAAATACAAAGACAAGTTCTGACAATACGTCTGTTGTATCTTAAATAAGTCTAATGTCACTGTTTTATGTTCATAAATTACGAGTGTGGGGGGTGTTAAAAAAGCATGAATGTAGGATTAATATGGATTTGACAACGTTATAATAATAGCAAGAACGAAAGGGATGGTCTTATGAAACTTTTTACTAGTGGAAGTGAAAAGGAACGATAATCGTCCGTCCTTATCACTGGGCCACTATTTTTTGTGTGTGTGTGCATTAGATGCTAAATGTAAGTGCCAGACAAATGCGTTTGAATACGTCACTAAGTGCCACACACACAAGTATCTTCTTAGTAGTAAGTGACTATGTCTATCCCTCTTAGTGGCACACTATGTGCGGCCCCTCGTAAAAAAGGGATTAATTTTATCTATAATCGTGCCCTTTCCCTTCCCTTCTAATCGTCTAGATACATGACCTGTTTTTATGAAATGAATGTCTAAATCACTTAGTTAAGTATTTTCTATGAGTTCCAACTTTAGGTTCTCAAAATTACAGTCTATTCAAATAGTATGAATGGTTACAAAATTTTGATATTTTATCTGGAATAATAGTGATAGTTTTTAAATTAATTAAATTATTTTGAACTAAGACATGCATATGTTTACGAGGTTTCAGAAAGCGAGTATGAGTGATAAGGAGCCTGACCGCAGCAGGAGTTTGAGAACGCCCAGTGCTCGTCGCAAATGCGTATCGAGAGAAAACTATCGCGCCACTCGAAGAAGCCGAAGCTCTGAAAGACGAGGTGATTCTCGTGGCAGCCGTGCGCGCCACCGAAGCCGTAGCCTAATCAGACCTGATGAGCGAGGTAATCGGCGTAGTCGCAGTCCTACTAGGCGAAGCGCATCCAATGCCAGTCACATACGGCACAGAAGTCGCAGCCCTGAGAGACATAGTGGTAGTCATCGGGAAGATAATCTGAAAAGGAAATGCGACATGCTGGAGCACCTGATGGCAGAGATTCGCACTGAACAGAAACGTTTGCGGGCTAGCCAGGAATCCGGAAGAACTACACCGGGCCCAAGCCGACGCTACAATCAGTCCCCGAAGCCACGGTCAAGTGAGAAGCGCTCGCAGCAGCATGGAGAGGAGTCAAGCCGTACGCGTGCTAAAAGGTCGGTCAGCCCGGGATTCTCAGCTAAAGATGTAGCTAGTATTTTAAATTCTATTAAAGATACAAAACAGTCGTCTCAGTCGCAGACTGGGCCATTCGATAGTAACAGCGGCAAATTAAATCACAAAAATATACTACCCGAGTTTGACCCCTCTCTGAAAACTCAAACTATAGATACGTGGCTTAAGAAAGTTAACGAATGTGCCACGGTCTACGGCTGGGACGACAAGACGATTGTGCATTTTGCTGTTCAGAAACTTCAGGGATTGGCCAAAACATGGTACGATAGTTTACAATCCATTCTGTTCACTTGGACAGAGTGGCAGGATAAGCTTAGAGACGCATTTCCGTATGAACAGAATTATGGCCAATCCCTCGAAGACATGCTTAGACGTAAAACTAGGTTCAATGAACCTATCGAAGTTTATTATTATGAGAAAATTGCTCTCCTGAACCGATGTGGTATTGAAGGGAAACATGCAGTAGATTGCATTATTCATGGATTAAATGATAGAACAATGAGGTCTGCTGCCAATGCCATTCGTTGCTCGCAACCCGATCAATTACTCCAGTTTCTTTTAACGAATAAAGATATTTCTCAAGGTTTAGAACGGCCTAATTTCAAAAATAGATTCGTTGTAGATTCTAAATCAAATAATAATAATAATTTGGACAATAAAAACGGTGATAAATTTAGAGTCAATAATCAAATTACGTGTTTCAATTGTAAGGAAAAAGGACACCCGTACATGCGATGTCCTAAGCCGTTATCTAAATGTTCAAATTGTAATAGACTCGGTCATGCAGCTGAGCAATGTCGAACTAAGCCAGGCAGCGCTGAGCTTAAGGATGATGTAGCTCGCAAACAGATGTGCATTTCTTCAACTCGATCAAATTCCAAATTTAGTAAAGAGGTTATGGTTAATAACACCCTAATGTCAGCTTTCATAGATTTTGGAAGTGAAGTTTGCCTAATATCAAAATCTGCGGCTGATTCAATGGGGTTCGCTTCTGATAATGACCCGGTACCTTTGAAAGGGTTTGGCAATGAGGTTGTTCGATCACAATTACTCCTCCCCAATACTTATAGGGCAGTCGTTTACTGAACTACCCCATATAACTGTCGTTAAAGACTCTCAAACTTTGATGTTTTATGATATTGGAAAAGAATTGCCATTTCCACAAAGTGTAATAGAAAATGATAAGTCTGTCAAAGTTAAGCTTATGGCATGTGTTGACTTGAATGGACCAGCTACTGTTAAGGTTGCTACTGAGCCTATTATTGATGGCGATATTCTTGTTAGCGGTAAAGTTGTAGGTAAACCATATCAGCAATATTCTGTCTGTGAAAGCGTTTGTCGTGTTAAAAATGGGCAGGCTTATGTAAATGTCATACATATATCGAATAAAATCCAACTCTTGGCTGGAGTTACATTGTGTCGAGCCATGCGAGTCCAGGTTGTCAAGCGTGTTAATGTTACGAATGAAATATCGATGCCATCACCCAAGGACTTGGATCTAAACTTAGTTCGCATAGGAGAATGCGCGAACGCCGCTGATAAGCAGAGACTTTATGACATATTGCACAAATACAGACATTGTTTTGCATTTGAGCTGAAAGAACTTGGTTGCACAAACGCAACTGAAATGTCTATAGAATTAAATAGCAAACAACCCGTAGTTTATCGTCCATATCGCTTATCACACAATGAACGGGAACAAGTTCGCGGTATGGTGACTGATATGTTGGAGGCAGATATTATACGAGAAAGTGTGTCAGAGTTTGCGAGTCCGATAATTCTTGTACGTAAAAAGGACGGTAAGCTGCGTATTTGTGTTGACTATAGGCTATTAAATTCGGCTACAGTTAAAGAACGTTACCCGATGCCAGTCATCGAAGATGAAATCGCAAGGCTTTCGGGACAAGCATATTTTATCACACTCGACCTGGCATCGGGGTATTATCAGGTCCCGATATCAGAATCATCTAAGCATCTGACGTCGTTTGTGACACCGGACGGACAGTACGAATTTAATCGTATGCCGTTCGGTCTTGCAAACGCGCCCGCTGTCTTTCAGCGGATGATGAACAGGGTATTGGGATCTGCTCGGTATAACGAGGCTACTGCCTATATAGATGATGTGCTGATTTTTGGTAAAAGTAAAGATGAATGTATGGATCGCTTAGACAAAATATTGGGATTATTTGAACAAGCTAATTTGACGCTAAATTTAGGAAAATGTGAATTTTTGCGAGAGCAAATAGACTATCTCGGTTATGAAATAAGTGCCGCTGGTGTGAGGCCAGGCAGTAAGAAAATAAAGTGTGTTCTAGGTTTTCCACGGCCTAACAATCAACACTCGGTTAGACAGTTCCTAGGGTTGGTCGGCTATTTCCGCAAATTCATTAGGAGCTTTGCACAAATAGCGCATCCTTTGTGTACATTATTAAAGAAAGATGCTGTTTGGTCGTGGACGAGTGAGCACGAAGATGCGTTTCAAGTTCTAAAAGATAGATTGATAGAACGACCAATCCTAGCTATCTTTGACCCCGCCGCGGAAACGGAATTACATACGGACGCCAGCAAAGTAGGAATTGGCGGTATACTGATGCAGCGAACACGTAATAGTAATGATACTTTTCGGCCTGTAGCGTTTTACAGCAGACAGACTAGTCCCGAGGAAAAGCATTTTCATGCTTATGAACTAGAAACGTTGGCTGTAATATGTTCTTTGAGAAAATTTCGCGTTTATTTGTTGGGTCAAGACTTTAAAATCGTAACAGATTGCAGTGCTTTAAGAAGCACTTTCTCGAAACGAGATATAATACCACGGGTAGCGAGGTGGTGGCTACTCATGCAAGAGTTTCAATGCTCCATAGAATATCGTTCTGGTTCAAGAATGGCACATGTGGACGCATTGTCGCGCAATCCCGTCCCTGACAAAGAAACTCTCGACACTCTGGATTCATACCCGACTGTGATGTCTATTACTAATGACGATTGGCTGACGACACTCCAATTAGGTGACAATGAATTAAATAGAATAAGGGATATATTAACTTCTAATGTAAATGTCGAAGATTTGAAATACATTACAGATAATTACATTTTGCGGGGAAATAAACTTTACAAATATTTAGACGGTGATAAAAGCCAGTTACGTTGGGTCGTCCCGAAGGGTGCCAGATGGCAAGTGTGCCGTTTAAATCATGACGAGATAGGACACTTTGGAGTTGAAAAGACGCTTGATAGAATTAAAAACATTTATTCGTTTCCGAAAATGGCAAAATTCGTCAAAAAGTATATGTCAATGCCTGCCTTCAATGTGCTTATGCCAAGAAATCATCTCGTCCAAAGGACGGAGAGTTACACGTTATTGAGAAAGTTGATATTGTTTTTCATACTGTTCATATTGACCATCTGGGGCCCTTCGTGAGGTCAAAACGAGGAAACAGTCACTTGTTAGTCATGGTTGAAGCGTTTACGAAGTTTGTTTTCATTCGACCTGTCCGGAATACTAATACAGCGAATGCATTGAGAGTGTTGCAAGATGTTTTTTATATGTTCCGGTTTCCAGATAGACTGATTAGTGATAGAGGTTCGTGCTTCACGTCCCATGCCTTCCGTAGATTTTGTCTCGATAAAGGCATAAAACACGTACTGAATGCTGTCGCGAGCCCAAGATCGAACGGACAGGTGGAACGATATAATCGTTCAATCTTGGACTCGCTGACGGCACAAAACTTAAATCATGATGAAAAGGAATGGGATGAAAGGGTTGGTGTGGTGCAGTGGGGACTTAACAATACAAAACAAAAGACAACTGGCAGGTCTCCAGCGGAAATTATGTTTGGAGTATCAATGAGTGCTGAAGTAGATCCAAGGCTGAATGAGATTAGACAGAATTTACAAGAAAATAATGATGTAGGTGCTATACGAGAAGAGGTTAAAGATAAAATTAAGGAGAGCCAGGTGAAACAAAAAGCATATTACGATAAAAATAGAAAGCCTTCTAGAAATTACAATGTAGGAGAATTAGTTAAAATTACGAAGGTATCTTTCAATAATGATGGTAAAAGCACAAAACTTATGCCATCATATATCGGTCCTTACAGAGTGGTGACTGTGTTAGGTAATGACCGCTATAAATTGGCTGCAATTCCGGGTTTGAGTGGCAAAAAGCACAAACGATCCACAGTGGTGGCTTCAGATCGAATGATGCCCTGGGTGCATATAGCTGCCCTAGAAGTTCAGGACAGCGATTCTCATGATGATAGTAATTCTACAGATGGTGACAGTGGCATGTTACCATAGGCGATGAAACATCATTATAACTATTAATATATGGTAATTATTAATGTTAGTTTGATGATATGGTGTTACCTATGCTTATGTGTAAAAATCGGTTAATGACCTTTGAATAAAATGCTTATATTATGTGATAAAAATATGTTATAATTAAGATATCGTATTACTTAGATTACTGTGAATTAAGTAATGCTTTGTTGTCATGACAGTTTTACCAGAATGGATTGGTTGGTAAAATAAAATAAAGATATAATGAAAGACAGAATTAGTACATTGGTTAAAGTACAAATATTTGATTTGAATAATTATTGAAATCTATTTTACTAGAATGGATTGGTTAGTAAAATTAGATTATCTTGTACTAGTATCATGAGAATGGATGGGTTCATGATTACTGATCATTGTATACTGATTTCGCTAAAAGAGAGAAATAAAAGAATATTGGAAAGTGACAAGCGGAAAAAAAAGAGAGAAAAAAAAAAATGGTAATGTCCCTCAGTTGGGTCCTTATGAAAAGATGAATTGATAATTTATTGTTGGTTTTATTGATTTTTATTTGTTTAATCAAAATACCGTAATCTTTACAAGCTTAGTAAATTTTGTAAACTCACTTTGCTCTCACTTACCGAGTGTAAGGTAGTGGAAAGATTCTTGTTCAAAAACTTGCATCACTAGCCTGGCTTCGTGTATGACACGAGGTCAGGATGGACGAGTGTAAGGTCAATTGATTGAATTAATTAATAAATAGTTTTGAGGGTAAAAATAAACGTGAGTGACGTTGGGTTGGCGGGAAGTGGGAGCATTGGAGGGGTATTCGAATGATAACGGCCGTACGGTTCGGATGTGGTGGAATGTGTACTGAAAATTGATGTGATGTAACTGGTTGATCTTGTAAAGTGATATTGCTGTTGTTAAAATATACTATTAATAGCAGACTACAGAGTTTTACTACATAAGTCTTGTGTTGTTTAGTGGGTAGACCTACATGGTGTACAGTAATGAACTTACCCTTAAATGTCACATAAATGTCCAGCCGGGCAGTGGTCACATACAAACCACTTGTACCAAACCGAAACGGGCAGAGGTCATAAAATATAGGGCCCACAGACTTTAAGAGCAAAAATGTTTAGTAAAAAACTATTACTGTGACCATTTATGACATACTACACTTCAATTATCTTATATACTACAAAAATAAATCAACACATAGCACTTACCGTAATTTTTTTCGACACAATAATAGTATTTATCTGGAGCAACACACAAAATCAAAACTTGCTTCTGACTGTACCGCCATCCTCTTCCAAATTTTATAACTCATCGTTCACCTTTCGAGCTATTCGACTATGGAACTCACTCCCTATTGAATTAAGACGTGCCGAATCGATTGCATCCTTCAAATCATTACTTAAGAAACACTATCTGTCACTTCCTTAGTTTTGAATTCTTTATTTATTTTCTCCTTTCATTCCAATTGACTTAAACTAATTATTTCTCATAGTTTCACTATGTGATGTATCTGTATTTTTATAATATGTATATGTATTTCTATGTGTATCTATTTATATATATATATATATATATGTATTTGCATTTTGTGTTTATTTTTACATTCCTTAGACATCAGACTATTTTTCTCAGTTTTGCACCACCTAATATCAACTTTTACTTTCTTATCTCCTCTACCCAAAGGTTGTCTGGAAGAGATCGCTCTTTAGCGATAAGACCGCCTTTTGTTTACCTCTTTCAAACATGTACTTTTATTATTTGTTTTGTATTTTTCTTTGAGGTGCAATAAAGAGTTATTGTATTGTATTGTATTGTAAAATCTGCCACTTTTTCGGTTTTTGAATTTGACAACTAAAACGTCAAAGAAATTTGTTCTGACACATCGATTTTGGGTACGTTCTGAAATCTGTCAATTTATAGACTATGCGTCAATGACATATACTGGCCGCTACAAGCGTTTTGCTCGTCAGAAAAAAATCTTTTACTAAGTGGTCGCTATGAGATCACAACCTGGTTAAGGGATAACTACTACTTCTAAAACATCAACTTGTTTCTAAAGAAATAACTAACTTATTGTCCTTCCCAAGACGTCGATTCGTATTTTAAGGCCACCCTGTATATCTGCTGGTGGTAGGACCTCATGCAGGGTCCACCCGGATAGCTACCACCGTCTTACCCGTTAACCTGCCGCTAAACAGCAGTGTTTGCACTGCTGTGTTTCGGTTTGGGGGTAAGATAGCCGGTGTAATTACTGGCATAGAGGCAATCCATCTAAGTCCTCAGGGTAGGCCGCACATAGGCGATTTTTTGATCGCTATGTCCATGGGTCTCAGTTCCCGCTTCCCATCAGGAGGGCTGAGAGCTCAGTTGTCTATCTTCAAAAGTAACTTATAATTAACTTATAATTAGATACTTATAGTAAGTCTTGTGATGTTTAGTGGGTAGACCTACATGGTGTACAGTAATGAACTTACCCTTAAATTTCACATAAATGTCCAGCCGGGCAGTGGTCACATACAAACCACTTGTACCAAACCGAAACGGGCAGAGGTCATAAAATATAGGGCCCACAGACTTTAAGAGCAAAAATTTTTAGTTAAAAACTATTACTGTGACCATTTATGACATACTACACTTCCATTATCTTATATACTACAAAAATAAATCAACACATAGCACTTACCGTAATTTTTTTCGACACAATAATAGTATTTATCTGGAGCAACACACAAAATCTGCCACTATTTCGGTTTTTGAATTTGACAACTAAACCGTCAAAGAAATTTGTTCTGACACATCGATTTTGGGTACGTTCTGAAATCTGTCAGTTTATAGACTATGCGTCAATGACATTTACTGGCCGCTACAAGCGTTTTGCTCGTCAGAAAAAATTCTTTTACTAAGTGGTCGCTATGAGATCACAACCTGGTTAAGGGATAACTATAACTACTACTTCTAAAACATCAACTTGTTTCTAAAGAAATAACTAACTTATTGTCCTTCTCAAGACGTCGATTCGTATTTTAAGGCCACCCTGTATATCTGCTGGTGGTAGGACCTCATGCAGGGTCCACCCGGATAGCTACCACCGTCTTACCCGTTAACCTGCCGCTAAACAGCAGTGTTTGCACTGCTGTGTTTCGGTTTGGGGGTAAGATAGCCGGTGTAATTACTGGCATAGAGGCAATCCATCTAAGTCCTCAGGGTAGGCCGCGCATAGGCGATTTTTTGATCGCTATGTCCATGGGTCTTAGTTCCCGCTTCCCATCAGGAGGGCTGAGAGCTCAGTTGTCTATCTTCGTCCCTTAAAAAAAATACTATGTTAAATAATAATCCCAGTTAAATTCGATTAAACAACCCCTTTTTTAACCACAAAACGGAAAACAGAAGTTTTTTATCAGTCCCATCATTTGCCTAAAGGCAAACAACATATGTCTATCTGAATCTTAACGCTTAAATATGTATGCACCTTTATAATACTAGATCTTTGATTAACTGTGAACCTTATTTTCATTGAAATAAAGCTCATGAATGGTCAATTATACTGCAAGCTGACGTCATACAGCTATCTCCCTCAGGCTTACCTGGTACTAACAAGTGTAACAGATAGCATGATAGCTTCCGTAGTCATAGGTATCTCTTTCAGTCTTACCTGCTGCTAACAGGTGTAACAGAGATAGTATTACAACTTCGTACTAATTTTGCGATATGATAGTACGAAAATAATCGGTATGAAATTACAAATAGACTATACCGGAAGCAGACACATCTGCGCGGGAGTTTATTTCTCATAATAATAAAAAAGACGAGTAATGCTAAAGATTTGATGATTGTTACGCCCTTTTTGAGACTTTGAATATTTATTATTAATTTAGCTTAAATGGTGAGAGTTTTTCACTTAGCACATTTTTTTTTATTTATGTAGGCTTATGAATGGGTCATTGTCAAATCGAAAAACAAAAGTTGTCCACTCTGTGGTCAAAAGTTAACAGCTTTGATAAATCTATGTTACGATTTGATTGCATACGGATATAGACCGGGGAACCTAGTTGTACCGTCAATTGTTTCATCCCAAAATTAGTACAGGAATTCCTTAACTTTAGGCATGTCCACCGAAAAGACGATAACCTAAATGACAATGACAATGACAATGACCCGAATAATCTTTACTTTATCATTCACTAAATAAGTTAAGTTGCTGCAGCTTAAGAGACATAAACGAGTGTCTTATTCACAACACAGATATACACATATCTATTTAAAAATAAAATGTTAATTATGTGGGTATGTTAACTTATTCTACGACAGCGTAATAAGCATTAATTCATATTATAGGTACATTTAAAATGGAGGTAGGTTAGATACGATACGATCGATGATACGAAATACACATAGCTTTATAAAGTTATTTCTATGTGAAAGAAAAGCGTAGATTTTATTTATAACATCACGTCACGTGCCTTCAATATTTAGCATACTTTTTATATCATTGACATCAATTTGAAGTCGAATAAGTAAAAGAAAACTTTTTGGTATTCGGATTTTGTCTTAGTATTAACCTTAAGGTATTTAAGTACATCATCATCATCAGCAGCCTATGTTAGTCCACTGCTGGACGTAGGCCTCTCCTATTAACCCTTAAATGCATAGTGATGTATATAATGCATCATGTACTTTCAACCCTATTGACAACATGTCAGAATTCAAATTTGAATAAATCTTTGTCAAGGTCATGCATTTAAGGGTTAACTATCCGTATAAACGCATTAGGAGGTAAATGCCCATAATCGCCACGCTGGGTAAGCGGATTGGCGATCGCAGTAATGTGTCCACTATGATGACGCTGCTGCCCATCATCAATCTTGTAGAATGGTCAGTGACACTTGTAATCCCTTAGTCGACTCTTACGACACCCACAGGGGGAGTTGGCATGGTGACAAATGTATTCTTACTTGCGTCACCACACGGCAAAGTTTAAGTACATACTATATTCGAATAATTTTCGTGGGAATTAGCCACAATGAAATCCGCATCAGTACGAAAAAAACAAATTATCGTCACTTGTACATTCCGAAAACAAATACATAATTAGTCAAATAAACAAAAACTACACCACACCAATTTACTTTCAATAATAAAACTAAAAAACTAAACAAACTTACATTTGCGGTTCACTTCGGTTCAAACGAGAAGAAATCAATGACGAATTCAATTTTCGAATCACACTAATAAGTTTGTTAAATGGTATCTCCAAATACGCATGAAACAATTTCGCAAATTAAAAAAAAAACTATAATGGCGACGAAATTATTTTCAATCCATTCAATCACGCAATCGAAAATCAACCGTAACCTTATTCAATTAAAGGATATTTCTTTTTTATGTTAAAGTACAGAAAGCAGAAAAACCGAAAGAAATTTGTCCTCTCTGTTTTTATTTTCATTTTTTTAAATGTTCCGAAATGTTTAACGCAAAAAGTTGACATTGTTCTGGTGGTGCCTTGAATTTGGCGCCAATTAATTGTGAAAGAAAAACACAGAGTATTAAATATCAGAATATTCCATTATAGACTTTTCTCATCCGACTTTAAAAAAAGGAGGAGTTTCTCAATTCGAGTGTTAGTTTTTTTATGTTTGTTACCTTAGAACTTCCACCTGGGCGAACCGATTTTGATAATTTTATTATTTAAAAGCTGAGGCTTCTCGATTGGTCCCATTTTAATTTGACAATGAAATTTAATTGACAATGACATCCATGAGAAAATCGTACCTACGTCTTAAATTTGCATTAAGCATGTGCACGACACATGGACAATTTAAATACTTAATATCACGTCAACCGATTCCGATAATTCTTTTTTTTTACCGTCTTCTAATAAACTGTGTTGGTCCCGTTGGCACCAAGTCACGGTCTGATGAAGGGATCTTGGAAAAATCGGTTGAAGTCGGTTTTTTAATTTGCTGTTTATCCTTTAAATGGGTTGATTAATAAAATACATTGTTATGGCCTTAATCAAAACAAAAATCACGATCGCGTCAGTAGTGTTCTCTGTCCAACAACCTTCGGCAGTAGTAAAAGGGGGCAAATTTAAAAGCTACAGGCTCGTATAGATGTTTGCTCAAAGAAAAAATGAATTTGTCGCTCTTTTTCAGTGTCAAAAGTTGTTACACAAAAATTTTACTTCGTAACGTAACACAAAAAATATGACGTTAAATTTTGTTTTAATTGAAGACCTTTATTCATCATCATCATCATCATCATCATATCAGCCGAAAGACGTCCACTGCTGAACATAGGCCTCCCCCAAAGATTGCCACAATGATCGGTCCTGCGCCACCCGCATCCAGCGGACTCCTGCGACCTTCACCAGGTCATCGGTCACCTTTATTCACATAAACCTAATTATGAATTCTACACTTTTTGTACATTTTATTATTTGATATGGGCTTATTTATGGCTAGCAATGAACAAGTTGCAGAACATTCTCAAAATTGCGGGAATATACTCGGAAATTTCCGAGAATTTTCATGAGAATTTAAGAGTAAGTTCTCATTGAGAATGTTTCTATGAGAACTTATAAAAAAGTGTTATGAAGAATATTGTATTTCACAATTGAGTATAAATAAAATAAAATAAAATAAAAAAGCCTTTATTTCCATTGACCTTAAACAAGTACAATTACATTTATAAAGAAGAAAAATATGAATTAACAAGAAAAATAAAAATAAAGCAGTAAAAAAAAATAAACTAGAAATTTCATACTTTCGAAATCAAATGATATTCCTGTGTGTATATGTACATAAATACATACATAAATCTATATAAATATATAGATATATGCACACACATACATACATACACACACAAGAATTCAGAATATAGATGTATATTATGGAACCATCCATTTCTGGACGTAGGCCTCCTCCCATTTGTGCCAGCTTTCCCTGTCCTGTGCCAGACGGGACCAGTGACTGCCGGCTACTGCCACGATGTCGTCTCTCCATCGCCGTGCAGGTCGTCATTGAGTATAACTATACCTTAATAGGCATGTATATACAACGGTTATGGCATGATTAGATTGCTCATAAGATTTAAATTGCCGAGAACATTCTCTATAGAAGTTTCGCAATTTATGAATGTTTTCCTCGGTACATTGCTACCTGTGACCATATATAACATGGACGTCTAACGCCAGCTCAAATATGCCCCCAAAAACAATTGTTCAATTGTGCCAAGATGGGCAGAACATAGCGCTTTTCTTAACACTGCGCATAAGTATTTCGACGCAACATCTTTGACAAATGTTTATAGAATATAGCCAATTAAAACTTTGACGGACCAATCACAACTATTTTAAATGGCGGTTTAAGTATTTATAGGTTGACATTGAAATTCATTGCCGTGATACATTGAAGAGGGGGTGACATTTGTCAACTAAAATTCAAGACCGTTTTCCAAAGGCAATTTAGTATGGCGTGCGGCTTCCATGTTTTATTTGTTCGTAGATTGCTACTTATGGCCACAGACAAGCCGAAGGCAGAGACGAGACCGACGATGGAGAGAAGGTGCCTTTTCATCCTTGAATTGAAGGTTCACGGGTTATATGATCTCGAAAATATAGAATTTTTGCATCGACCCAAATGTACAAATTACAATATATAAAACCTCTGGCCTTAGCTACTCTGCGCAGATTCTTGTGCGGCCATCTTGTGAGATGCCGCCGCCATTTTGTGATCGTTATCTCGCTTGATAAATTATTGAAAAAATGGAATTGATTATTTAACATCACCTGATTTTAATCGTTTTGCTTTAATTGGTAATTATTTAGTTTAAAACCCAGTTTTAAGATGATTATCTTAAGTTGGATGAATTTATCGAGCATTGGTCAGTTTGGTGTGAATTTTTGACATATTTATGAAGAAATATGTGCCTATTCGAAATGCGTAATTTACATACAAGAATGAATAATGAAGAATGATTATGAAGGCGTCTACAGTTTACACTAAGGTGTGATATAAAATATCTTTACAGAATTTTGAAATTAAAGTTTATCTGTATTAAAGAAAACCGGCCAAGTGCGAGTAACACTCGCGCACGAAGGGTTCCGTACCGTACCATATTATCAATTTATCGTGATGTTTATTGTATGGGAGCCGCCTTAAATATCTATTTTATTCTACTTTTTAGTCTTTCTTGCTATGGCGGCAAGAGAAATACAGCATCTGTGAAAATTGCAACTGTTTATCATGGTTCACGAGCCTAATGACAGACAGACAGTGCGTCGTTGCGCCTATAAAATCCGCTATGTGATTGATTGATGACTTTGAAATAGTAACCTAGCAACTATACACAACGGTATTAATTGAATATTGGATAATTAAAATCCACCACATGTATGTTTTTGCAGGCGCAACGACGCAGTGAACCCTTACTAATAGGTTTCGTTTAAACCTGTCGGTACGGATCCCTAAAAATCAACAGTAGCATGTTTAATTTATTTATTTGCTACGAGATACGAGAACTTTTTTTCTATGTCATCGAAAAAGAACGCGTTGTTTATGCCACTGATTATGTTTTTGCTTGAGCTAATTCTCAAGGTGCATGCAGACCAAAAGAGCATTCGCTGTTCTATCCCCCACTCTACGAAATCAACGAATCATGTTTCGTGTAACGATCAAATTTCGTAGAATAGGGGGATAGAACAGCGAATGCTCTTTTGGTCTGCACGCACCTTTAGACAAGCCCGTCATATATTATTTTAGAATACATTTTAACAATGTCAACTTTTTTTGTACTATTACACGTCCGCAATTTATCGTGGCAATCATAAACTTATTTGTTTATCCTGACATGTAAAGTATGTAGTAAAATTTGGTCAGCGTAAACTTCCCTAGTACCCCGTTCACTCCAGCTCATGACCCAAGAATCACTCTGTATACAGGGTGTAATCGATAAGTGTTTAGGTACAGGCCATAATTCCATAAATATGAGAGACATCAGAAATCTTTTAACTGATATCGAAAGTACGTTACCCAACGAGTAAAATTTCATTAATAACTTCTTTTTCATCACACTTGCTTTCTAAGCGCGCTATTGCTTGCGTGCATAGCGAGAATAATAGAAAAGTGAAATTCCATAGGGAGTAATAGAAATATCAGTACGTCATTAAACAATATTTTGTCTTAAAACTTATTTTTTTGTCGGCAAGTATGATGAAAAACATTGTATGCATCACGGTCGGTAAGTGGATTACTAACTCGATTCATTAAAAGCCCTCCGCCTACGGCGTCGGGCTTCTAACACTCTCGTTTGTAATACCGTACTTACCTCCCTAAATACACAATGTATTATTAAATAGATCGCTAAAAACACTAGGTCATCAGTCCACCACTCGAAAACTTTTCCATCCCAACGGCCATCGGTTCGAAACACGAAATATTTATTTATTATGTAAATGTTAATGGCAGAGTAACAATAACAATCATTTTTATCCAATCACCACAAACCTTACAGCTCCGAACACTAAAACCATAAACAAAGCTATCATTAAAAAATAAAAATACATATTTACATCCTCATCAAATGAAACATAATTGTTCAAAGCAAGAATTAAAGTTATTAAAAGAATTAGTATAGAAATATCAACCCTTTATGGGTTTGAATAGGAATGTGAAAATCGAAATCAAATGCTGTCAAAAATTATTTATTAATCAGACGGGATAGTCTAAGAGCCAGTATACAATCATCATCATCATCATCATTTCAGCCAAAAGACGTCCACTGCTGGACATAGGCCTCCCCCAGTATACAATAATCGGGTCAAAATTTTTTTCGTTGTCTTATTTTGTGTCCTAAAAAAACGTGACACAGTTGAGATTTTATATGAGATGATGTTTTGTTTCCAATTTTTGATGTATGGATTAAAATCTAGCGTGAAAAAGAAATACAAGTGCACCGGATTTTTTTAATATACTGAGTCGAAACTGTAACTAAAAGCGTGACAGAGCGGTATGAAACAAGACAACGAAAAGAATTAACATATTATATGTATACGCGTAATATATTAAGGGATAATTTCCTTAATACTAGCCGTACCATGAGCTTGCCCGGCGTTATTAACGCGCGTTTACTTTGTATCCGGCTCGCTCGCGCCAATATGCAAGTACGAGCAGGATGGATACAAAGTAAACGCGCGTTTATAACGTACGCATTTCATGTTACGGCTACTGGACGCTTATGATGGTGTTCATTTTACCGTTTACCATGGTCCTCGCCTCTTTCACACTTGCATACTTTTATATGTCACGAATGTAGATAACTGAGCTCTCAGCCCACCTGATGGAAAGCAGGAACTGAGGCCATGGACATAGTGACCAAAACAATCGCCTATGCGCTGCCTACCCTGAGGACTTAGATGGATTGCCTCTATCTATGCCAGTAATTACACTATATACTTGCAAGAACGTGACGGGAATTCAATCTCACGACTTATCACTCTACGAGTATGTGTGTGAATAAATGTTACGAAAGTAAAAAAAAATCTTTTTGGCGCTAAATAGTGCGAGAAGCAGGGGCGTAGCTAGGGTAATAGGCGCCCGGGGCAGTCGCCAAATTTGCGCCCCCCCCCTTTAACTGAACTTAAAGGGTTCCTAGTTAGTACTTTTTTTTCCTGCCTAGTAGGTTGAATATTGGAAATAAATACGTACTTAATCCTAAAAGTGAGCCATTTAAGAGTTCCGTGAAATGGCTCACTTTTAGGATTATGTAATTTTTTTCAAAATTCAACCGACAAGGCAGGATAAAAAAGTTGATTTTCAACCGACTTCAAAAAAGGCGGAGGTTCTCAATTCGAATGTGTATATGTAGGCATACTGTGTACTGTACTACATTCTAACAAGACATTAAATTTAGTGACTTTAGATGCCCAGCAGTGATTTTATCTATATAAAACTAACGTGAAAGATTGATAAGAAAACTAATTTAGAAATCAGAAGTTTGTGTACAATGTAAGTACATCATCAAATGTCTTGTTAGAATGTACAATATGCCTATATACACTTAGGTGCAAATGTGTCCCAATGTTACTATTTCAATTAAATGTCAAAAATTTTATGATAATTAAAATATTTCAAGAATACTTAGGGGTCATTCAATTATTACGTAAGCAGATTTTTTACAATTATTTACCCCCCTCCTCCCCCTTGTCAGCAAAAGTAAGCAAAGGTCTTACCCCCCCCTCCCATGCTTACGTAAACATTTTTCTTCTAGCAGCAGTTAGTTATCATTTTAGAAATAAGAAAACAGGCTTAAGAAAGAACTTAACGCAATTATATTTATAAATTTAGTCAGACTTTAGTCGTCATAACATTATTACAAACAAAACATACTTTTCTTTTTTTAACGTATATTAATTCCAATTAACAGTATTCAGTCCACGAGGCCTGAACCCAAGATTCTATATAATTAAATGTGGCGTAATTATAACTTATAAAATAATTAGGCCACACTTCGTTAGCTAATTTCTGTGCATTTTGCACTTTTGTAGTTGTATGAGACTTTTTTAAAAATCGAATTGGTGAACTATCAACGGCAAAACAAACATTAACTCGCAACTCATATTGTCAATACTGCCGTCACGAAACTAAAGATTGGCTGAAGAAATGTAGACTAGAAAATAGCGTACAGTGATTCCCTTGATTAAGCAGTTATTCCCCTTCCTAAGCTTATTGATTATTTGTTGGAATCCCCGAAAATGTTAAAAAGTTCCGACGAACATTTTGAACGACGACCTTTTTTAATTTTCGGGGATTCCCACAAAATAATAAGTTTATGTAGGAGAATGACCGCCCGATAAGGGGAATCACCGTGCGCTATTTTTTTGTCTAAATTTCTGTATAATTATGTATAAAATTTAATAACTACTGCTGACATAACCACCATCACGACCCGCCCCTCCCCTTTGTCAGCAAAAGTAAGTACAGCAGAGACCCCCCCCACCCCCCAACAGTGCTTACGTAATAATTGAATGACCCCTTATAGTGGTATTATTCATGACTTAATTATCTTCCAAACAGACTAACAAATTGGCTACATAATAATACAGATTATCGTAGATATTTTGACACAAAAACATTAAAATTTAACCCTTTTTATTTTTCGCCTCATATGAAAAATCTATAGTACCTGTAAAACAAAGTTTCAACTTTTCGATTCCTTTTATTTCCTTCTTTTTTTAAACAAGTGATATTAATATTTTCTGTACAGATGGGCCTTAGTTAATAGAATACGGACTAATAATTAAAAAAACTATCTCGGGCCATGCTCAGTGTGGGGTTATGTAGTGATTCAAAAACGGCTGAGCAGATTATGTTCGAAATAGTTTTATTTTAAAGTATTCTATAAGCACAGTGATTCATATTTTTTGGACCTACGGACCAAAGGTTAGAGGGAGGAGGACACAATTTTTTTTTCTTCTGGAACGATTATCTCCGAATTTCCGAAAACATTGACTTTAGAAAAAAAACATTATTTCAAGATCCTTATTCTTTTTAAGAGACCTATTCAATGATAACTATACAATACAATACACAATACAATACTCTTTATTGCACACCTCGTAACATAAAAAAGAATATAACAAAAAATTCGAATCTTAAAGGTAGAGGTAACACAACAGGCGGCCTTATCGCTAAAGAGCGATCTCTTCCAGACAACCTTTGGGCAATGAAACAATGCAACCAGTAAAAAAAACAGTAGGTGATGTAAGACATGAAATAAGGAAAATAAATAAACAAGTTTATCAATTACGACACGTTAATAAATATACACATATAAGTAAATATAATAAACGTACATATACTAATATATATATATATATATATATATATAGATGACAGGATGGAATTACAACAATAGCATATCATGGGAGAGTCAGATAGTGTCCTTAAGATGCGCCTTGAAGGTGGCAAGAGATTGAGCTCGCCTTATGTCAACAGGAAGGGAATTCCAAAGTCTAATAGCCTGGAAAGTAAAAGAACTATTGTAAAATTTTGAAGAAGAAGATGGAACGTTAAGAAGATACTTTTGAGAAGCTCTAACAGATTTTAAAAAACTGAAGCGATCTTTGAGGTAGCGGGGAGTAGCAGGATTAAATAGAATGTTGTATAACAGAGATAAAACGTGAGCGTTACGACGAAGACGAATGGGAAGCCACTTGAGCTGAGAGCGAAACTCGGAAACATGATCATATTTGCTTAACCCAAATATGAATCGTATAGACATATTTTGAATACGCTCAAGTTTACTCAGCTGATCCTCTGTGAGGTCGAGATAGGAAACATCAGCATAGTCCAAAATAGGATGCAGCAGGGTCTGAGCGAGCGCAATTTTGGTCGGGATGGGGAGAAAGTTACGGAGCCTTCTTAAATAACTAATAGAACCAAACATTTTCCTACTGACTTCGCTCACTTGCTCACTAACTATACAATTACAGCAAATAAAAAAAACATGTCTACCTCACCAATTGGGGACGTACCCGAAAAAAATTTGTTTTCTTCTTTTTATTGTACTTTTTGTTGGAATTATTAATACGTAGGTATACCTGTACCAAATTGCAGATTTGTAGTATTAACGGCCACTGAACTATGCTGCGGACGGACGGACATGGCGAAACTATAAGGGTACCGTTTTTGACATTTTGGCTACGGAATCCTAAAAACGTTATTTTCTGAAAACCGTATAAGCGACGTACGTCAGAAACTGTCAAACATAAGAAGCTGAAACTTGGTAAAAATATGTAATAGAAGCCATTAGGGGTGCTTACCATAAAAAAAATTCATCCCCTACAATCAAAGGTCGCATCGCATATGTATGAAAGTCCGAATATAGCCTTTGTTCGAAGCTAATAAGTACTACATTTCCATACTTTTGGTAGGTACTAAAAATTCTGCAAATAAGGTACCTATTACGCGGTTAAGAGAAAAAAATCTAAAGAAAACGACAAAAAATACAGCACCTACGGACTTTCTGAAATAAAGTTTTGAAATTGACCTTGTTGTAAATATTTTTAATTTCTTTATGTGTAAATTATGCATAAGGAAATAAAAAAAATTGGCTGGTTTGAAGCGCCCCCCCCCCCCCCCCCTGATATTGCGCCCGTGGAATATGTACCAATCTAGCATTTTTTTAAATTACGCATAAAGATTTTCTTTATGTTTTCATTGATTATGCACAAGGAAATCAAAAATGTTGGCCGATTTGGTGCCCACCCTGATTTGTCGCGGGCGCCAAAGGGTGGGAATATGTACCTTTCTAAAATGTATGCATACCTACAGATTTTCTTCATATGTAAATACTTAATGCACAAGGAAATCAAAATATTTTGCCGATTTGGCGCCTCTTTTAATTTGACGCCCGGGGAAAATGTACACGTCTAGCATTTTATGAATTTTAATTTTCTTATGTATAAATTATGCAAAAGTATATCAAAATTTTGGCCGATTTGGCGCCCCCTCTGATTTGTCGCGGGCGCCAAAGGGTGTAAAATGTACTTTTCTAAAATGTATGCATACCTACAGATTTTCTTCATATGTAAATAATGCACAAGGAAATCAAAATATTTTGCCGATTTGGCGCCTCTTTTAATTTGACGCCCGGGGAAAATGTACACGTCTAGCATTTTAATTTTTCTTATGTATAAATTATGCAAAAGTATATCAAAAATTTTGGCCGATTTGGCGCCCCCTCTGATTTGGCGCCCGGGGCACGAGCCCCCCCCTGCCCCCCCCTAGCTACGCCACTGGCGAGAAGTGGCTCATTTTACATCAGGTCCATAATTTCGGAGGGCCATCTGTACTAAAAAACGTCGTAGGAGACACGTGTAAAAAGGAAATTCGTAATTTCATGTTTTTCGCACTTGTGTCGTAATGTACTACTACAGAATTATTTATTTATTTATTTATTTAAACTTTATTGCACAATATAAAAGAGTACAAATGGCGAACTTAACGCCTTAAGGCATTCTCTACCAGTCAACCATTGGGCTAAACAGAAAGCTTTGGTTTGGTGCAGGATTTAAACTTTAGTGAATTACATATATATGGTGCATTTTATAACGCGCTAGTAGGGTTTGCAATTCGAATATTCGAGTATTCGAATATTCGAATTATGCGCCTTAAATACTATTCGAATTTGACAACGGTCATTATTCGAATAAAACGAATATTTCGAATAGTGAAAAACTGTATGAAAATAATTAAATTTTGCGGAGAATTACAATAAAATCCCCATATTAACATGAATATATATGTAAAAATAGATTTCAATGATTAAACAAAGTTAAATTCAATGAAATCAATTGAAATATTCGTTATTTAGTGGATTTACGAGTACTTAAAAGGTTGAGCAGGCTGAGCTTTAATTGTTTTCCAAAAATGTTCAAATGCATTTTCTGCACGCAAAGTTCTGACAGTTTCCTAAAAAGTTAACAAACAAACACCAGGTACGTACAGGTAGTTCAGGATAAGTAAAGAGCATATAATATATGTTATAAATATCAATATGAAGCCATAATATCTACCGAATGTAATAAGTGGAAGCAATAGGCGATTGTAAACTTATACGATCTATAGTATATTATTTGATTTATCGTATACCTTGCCAAAGTTAATATTTTCAAAACTAGATCCATACCAAAGGTATTGTAAATTAGTATTAATGTAGCGACCCGATCCCCGATCACTTGTTTGGTAGGTAATTAGTATGAACTGTAATACCCTAAAAGCTCGGTCATATGTTTCTGGCTTGATTCAGAAATAATGATTAAATACCAGTATTCAAATAAAACCGATTTGACTCGTTATAAAACGGGACAGTTTTTGTTCCCTTGGGGGTTACCATAACGTACAAATGCGATTCAGTTTAGGTTCAAGGAAAGGGACAGAGATATACAACTCGTATAGCCTGGTTCCTTTCTCTCGACCTAAACTGAATCGCATTAACACGTCATGGTAACCCCCCTGGTCCCTTGAATAAAGTTGAACTTACTGCTCGAGTCAATTAAGGAGCTTTTTTATTAATAAAATTGTTGATAAATTAAGTTACTTATAACCAATATTTTTTACTATTACGCTACATGTATTAATTATTGACTATAACAATATTATTCAACCTAAGTTTTAATTTCATTTTTATTTTAGACTGAAAACCCCCTTGCTTGGTTGTTAATGGTTATCTTTTCATGCAACGTTTTAGTATATTTTTTCATAACGAATTATTGTTGACCTTGGTTCTACTTCAATTTACAATTTTATACATACATGTCAGATCAAAAAATGGATATGGATAATATGATTAAAGAAGTCAAGTATCTCATATTTGAATCCATATGAGAAACAATTTTTAACTCCTTACACTGAATCTAGAGTTCTAGACCAGCTAGAATGCCATGGACCGTTCCTAGCTCTTAGGTAAGTACCATAAAAGTCTGTTTTTTGATATTGCACCTTCATTTTACGTCATATATTTTGCAATTAGACGCCATAGAAACATTAATTGGGTATTTTTTCAATAATATTCGTATTATTCGAAAAATTCGAATATTCGAATACTGGAAATCGAAGTATTCGTATTATTCGAATATTAAAATTGGACGAATATTGCAAACCCTACGCGCTAGGGCGAGAAGTGGTTCATTTTATGTCACATCGAAATCTTCGGAGTGCCATATGTACTGAAAAACGTCGTATGATACACGTGCGAAAAAAAAGAGGCAACTCGTGTTGATTTATCTCCACTCGTTTCGAACTTAATTTTTTCGCACTTGTATCGTAGGTAATATACTACTCTAAAGTCCACTCATCCTTAGTTGTATTATGTAGTAAACAACTTTCTAACCTAAAAGTCCACGTTTTCTGTTGTAAACTGCCACATTTGCCTATACCAAAATACCTGAGTCCGTATTGGTGCAGTCCGTCCATAGTGATTAGTAAATTGCTTAATTTTTATTCAAGGAAACAGCAGTTTACAACAGAAAACGTGTACTTTTAGGTTAGAAAGTTGTTTACTAGATAAGACAACTAAGGATGAATGGACCGTAGCGTTTCTTCAATTCATATTTAAGATTATCGTTTTTTTTTATATTTACTTACACACATGGTCTCACTATTCTGGCCACATAGTTTTACATTGTTAGATTTGTTAGTAAAATTAGATTTTAAAGTTGTGTTTACCAAATTTATTGTACACTTTGCCACTATGTTGTTAAGATAATTATGTTAAGTCCTACATTATGTTTATCTTCTACATTGTGCACATTTACCGACTCTTGTTACTGTTTTACCTATTTTTCTAGTTGTTTTTATTTTTCACTTTTTAGCTCGGTTGGCCTGAAAACCAGCGTCGTGTCATCTGACACGACACATGCTACGTGGCATCCTTTTTGGTGTTCAAATCCTTACACTGTTTATACTTGTATTTATTGTTCTGTATTGTATGGCACGTGTGGTGACGGCAGTAAGAATACATTTGTCACCACCCCAACTCCTCCTGCGGGTGTCGTAAGAGTCGACTAAGGGAATGAAGTGTCACTGACCATTCTACAAAATTGATGATGGGCAGCAGCGTGATCATAGTGGACACATTACTGCGATCGCCAATCCGCTTGCCCAGCGTGGCGATTACGGGTATTACCTCCTAATGCATCTTTAAGCATAGTTAATAGGAGAGGCGTGTCCAGCAGTGGACTAACATAGGCTGATGATGATGATGATTGTATGGCACCAAATAAACCATTCTTATTCTTATAATTAAAATAAACACACGCTCCTAGCCTACGATCACCCAGACCAGCGCCTGCGCACCCGTAATTTACCCGTCAAACACTTCTTAACGGACGTCATTCATACGTTATCTGTTCCATTTTTGAATTTCGAAACCGCTTTGTTCGTTGATTGAGTTTAGTTTTTAACGATTCGAGTTTAATATGATTAGTGTTACTCGTACGGTTTCTTTTGTGTGCATTGTGTTTGTTAACAATACGACTTGTTTCAAAGTGACCTTTTTTGAAATAAAACTATGAAAACGGATTAGTACATCATGTATCAAGGGAGCTTGTACAAAATTACTAACGAGAGTGTTAGAAGCCCGACGACTTAGGCGAAGGGCTTTTAAATCCGCTTACCGACCGTGATGCATACAATGTTTTTCATCACACTTGCTGACAAAAAAATAAGTTTACAGATATAATATTGTTAAATGACGTACTGACATTTAAATCAATCCCCTGGGAATTTAACTTGTCTATTACTCCCGCTACGCATGCAAGCAATGGCGCGCTTAGACAGCAAGTATGATGAAAAAACTTATACTTAACCAATTTTCTTTGTGGCTAGTTTTGTACTTATCTTTCTTCTTTGATGGAGGTAGATCTATCAAATTTCCTCCATTGTCAGTCGTCCGCAGACCACGAACCCTGTAAAGTATTCGAAACGTCGGGATGAAGTTAAGTTATATACACGAGTTTAGTTTCCGTTTTCATAGTTTTATTTTATGTGTAATCCTCGCTGTAACCGAAGAAAAATTTGTGAAATATTCACAAAAAAAATATTCTTAAAAATTATCCAATACGGGTTTTGAGGAACGAATTTATTTTATGAAAACGCTTATACTTTAATAATGGTCTGGATCAGGGTCAATTGTAACAACAGAGATGGTTGGTCCGTGTATTAACAACAAAATCTTGCAAAAACAAAAGAATCTCCG
>JALPQI010013570.1:0-23872 GCA_025490895.1 Thaumatotibia leucotreta | reverse complement strand
CTAGCAGGGATTCTATCTTGAAATATCGATGCTTCTGCAAAATGAGAAGATATATTATAAACAAAGTCCATCTTTCAGAGTTACTTTCAAAGTACCTCTGACGTCATTAATAACGTCTTGTTATTGCTGACGCTCCCTGGCTTGGTAAATAAATATCGCCTCTTCCTATTTTCCGACTATCTAAATCAGAGGCTCAGCTCATACGTAGGTAATTTGAGACTCAAATGAATCAGTCTTGTTCGATTTATAAGAAAACACGCGCGAATTCAAAGTAAAAATCTTCGGGCTGTTGCCAAAGTCAGTTCGGTGCTAAAATAAACGTATTTTAAATACTCCGGAAGGTACATTGGGGAGAATATGTTTTTTTTTTAATTCTATCAGAATTTAACATACCATTGGTAGCATATCTTTGTTAAGCACGAATATAGTTAGTGTCAAAATTAAATTCTTTGTAGGCATCAAATTTGTCAAATTGTAGCCAAATAGGTCGGTATCGGTACCATACCATACTATAAATGTAATGGTGTACTGAACAATTTACTAATGCTACAAAGTATTTGACGCTGACTAAGCTGGCCTGGAGATTTTTCTCTATCACTCTAATGACGCCTTCGTTGGAGTGACAGAGACAAAGCCCTGAAATTTCGAACTTCGGTGTTCCCGGTAGCAGGCTTGTACCTGAAGACGAGTACCAACAAAGAGAAATGTAAAAAATGGTAAATCAAAATCACGACTTGCGTATCGCAGGAGTTCTAATTCGGTATAAATTAAGCATTAAATTAGAATTAAAATAGCCTTGGACTTCAATTGGTATCGCTACGTGGACTCCCCAAACAACATGTTACTCAGCCTATTTGGATGCATCACAGTCATCACACAGCCAATAGGTACGCTGAAAATACACCCGATGTGCCATCGTGACACTAAGTTGTCATCCGACTCGACTCGAGTAGGAATGCGACTTGTCTGCTGAGCGTACAAGGTCGGCGCCATCGTTCGATACAAATGACTTTCTCTTCTCGACAGCTTGAAGAAATTTGCCAAGCGCCCGAAGAACACGTTGGGTGTCATCCCACCTTGAGACTAAATACTGTTGTTTATTTCGTCGGGATTAAATTACGAGGTCGTTTTGGCAAGATTACATTGGACGTTCAATTGGACTACTAAGACTTTAGTTATATCGGTATCGGTATACGCTTATTCCATATGAATCCCATCAACCCTATTGCACTCTTGCCGTTTCCCTTGTATTCAAAATGACTAGGGCTTGCATTCCGGAATTCCGGAATTTCGAAATATCGGAATTTCGGACCGATTTTGCTGTTTATACAGTTCCGGAACTGACACTGCTAATATCGGAATTCCGGAATTGAAAAAAAAGTGTTTTTATTATATGGATAAACATAAAATATCAACATGATTATGATAATTAGGTACAGAATACAGAGTATAAAGCCACCACAAGATATATCGATAAGTAGTTTGTCACAAATTGTATTATGTTTTCTTTTCTGTAAAATAAACTGTGTTTACTAAATACTAGGTACTAAACCACGAAAACTGGCCAAGGTAAGCAACGATCCTGTACCTGATTTTAATTATCAATTGGGTTGCAATTATTTAACGTTATTTTTCTTTTAGCCCTTCGATAATTATACGCTATTTACATATGTCGAAGAATGGTAACCTTTGACTTAAGTCTCCACTTGGTCTAATATCAAGTAGCATTCCAATAAAGTAAAACATTGGTATTTGTAATTTATTTTAACAGTATATTCCTGACCACATTTAGAAACTATAGTGTCATATGAACTTTTCTGGATATAGCCTAGTTACGGAGTTATTACCAATTGAAAAAAAAATGTTGTAAATCAGTACGAAAGGTTTTGTTTAACGGCGTTGGTGCCATTACGGAAAATAGTCTCACTAACCTCATTAATAGATGTCAAAAAATGAGAAATAAAACCTTTAAAAAATGAGGTTTTCGTAAAAAAAACCGTTAATACTCATTTTAAGTGATAGTTTTATAACATATACTTTTTATGTTAAAATACATTGAAAAATAGTAAAAAATAAAATTAAAAATAATTTTTTTCGCCAAAAATGACAAAACTCATGTAATATTTTTTGTTTGTTTTTACATCAAATATGCGTGGTTAAAATATTTCGGGTTTTAAGAGCCCACGGTGTATACACCGTGTTTTTATTGATTTCCGTTAAACTAAAGGGAAGCTTATTTAGGTCAAAATGTTCAATTTCTCTAAGAAACTAGTATCTTAACTCTTACTGTTATTGAGTTATTAAAAAAAATGAGTTTAATGCATGAATAAGTGTAGTGCAAACTTTATTACATCCTAATGTTACTTATTTTGACGTGTGCCGTCAGTCACCTGAGATCTTATTCTTAAGGTTTTCTCACACTTGCCATTTCAATTATTATCTATGAAAACAAAAGCCAATATACCAGGCAACTTCTATTACCGTTTTAGACCGTTACGGATTTTAGGTAACGATTTTGTCTCTGTGTTGCCTTAGTCAAGACCAACAAAACAAAAGTCACACTTAATTGACAAACATCAAAAGGACAAACAATCTTTTATTTTTATTACCTAAAACATTAAATGCATTTTTTGCGTTAGTTCCATTAATTTAATAGAATACTTTTTGAAGTAGTGCAGCATTCGAAATACACAAAAAATCTTACTTCTTAGCCTCAGGAATATGCTGTTAAAATTTTTTTCTTTCCTCATGAGCATCTTGTACACAAATCGTATCGAATTTTTACGTTTTATTTAAATAATACCTAGTTTTACAAAATTTTCGTCAGTTCCGGAACTGCTTTCTGAATTCCGGAATTGAAGTATAATATCGGAAATCAGTTCCGGAACTGAAAATGGTCCCATATTGCAAGCCCTAAAAATGACTACCGTTTTCGATCCTGATAAGTATAAAACTGTATTCAATTCACATGCATTTTAAATAAATTCATACTAAAATAGAAAAAGTTCGCACTGAAATAAAATGTCACGAAATGCAGGGTAAGGGATGTAGGGCACATTTCAATAAGTGTTAGGAGAGTTTCAAATGTTGATGTTTTTGATAGTGAGTTTTTGAACCTAAAAAGGTCCAGGTGTGAGTGAGATTTTGTAAGCGATGTCAGAGTTACCAGTTGCCTCACAATCCTCACATTGGTAACAACCTAAACAGCAAGTACCTACTTATAACTCCAAATTGGCATCCATTACATCGACATACGCTGCTCAAGTGTATAAAAGGTTAATAACGCTGGATTAAGTTCGCATATGGTTACGTTACGACAAAGAATTCAGTGTTTAAGATCGTAAATTTTCCTTAAGTAAACTGGCAATTAAATATTTGCACAGCATGTCGGCCACAATCGAATTCGCGTTTGCGCAAGAGTCGTAAATTCGTTGAACAATGACTTTAATTATGTCGGTGCGGCTGAAGACTGTCCACGGTTATTTTGCACAGGTGCTTGCAAAATTGAGAGGACATCGATATTGGTATCATAATTGTATTAAATTTTAATAAAAAGGAATAAGTCAGTTTTAATAGAATAAGGCAGTTCCCACAGAACAATTCTGTTTTGTGGCAGTTCCTGATCGTAGCACTGGCCGTCGATACAAAAATACCTAATCACAATGCGATACTAAAAATGCGTAACAGACGTCGAGTATGTAAGGCTTACAACTTGAGCGAAGTTGCTCGTCTGAAAGCGCAATAGTGTTTATAACACTATTTTCACTCTGTACACAGATCGGTACCTACTTAATTTTGTATATATTCTTAAATTCCGTACTGTAAATTTACGATAATCTTCATCGATCATCCCATAGTATTTTATTATAGAAAATTCCGAATTGCCTATTGGTTAGCGTCCGTGCGTTTGTCTGTAGGTATATTCGTCTACGTGGAGGCTTATTTTCATGGGTATTATTGTAAAATTCCATTAAGGTTAATACTCGCGACCTTGGATCCTGCGTACAATAACAGTAATTAACCTTGCTCAAGTAAATTTAGCATACTGGGAAACTTCAAATTCATCACAGCATGCCAACTAGGCCATGACCATTTCGGTCTAAATGTAAAAAAAAATATTGACTATTTTTCTTTCCACGCACAATTTACGTAGTCATCGTAGTCGTTTTTCGATGACGTAGCTTTCTGGTTACGAAATATTATACCTTGACCTATTTTGCTGGTCGGATTACGGCCGCATAAAATGATCGCAACTGTGAATTTACTCACACGTTTGTTTATGGTTAGATCAAACTAGCCGCCAGAACGTTCACTTTCTGTCCAGATTTATTAACTGCAAACAAATAGCAAAGCATGTCAGGACAAAATTAAAAGAGAGCGTGATCCCTGGGGGCTCACGCTCACTTTTAATTTGGTGCTACCACGCACTACTAAAGGTGAGAGAATGAGAGTGAGAGAATTCAGACCAAGCGAGCATTCGCTATTCTAACCTCCCACTCTACGAAATTCGATCGTTACACAAAACGTGATTGGTTGATTTCGTAGACCGGGGGATAGAACAGCGAATGTTCTTTTGGTCTGAATGCACCTTTATGCGATTCAGGACCTAAACGAAATCGCGATGTAAGTTCCATCCATACAACAACTGTCAAAAAATGACAAGCCGAACCTAAACTGAATTTAGCTGCTACTGAGATTTTAGCGCACTGTGACTTACGGGTTACGGGCGTTAAACTCCCGGCGCTAGCTCAGAGCTCTTTATTAAACATCAGAAGAAAAACAGAACATCAGTCAAATTCAATTTGTTGTCTCTCAATTGTAAAGCACCTAGTACCTGTAGTTGGAACGTGAAAAAATAAAGATCTTTGAACTACTTCGCAACTTTTTTAAAAATTTAAATTTAGAACGATCTTGAATGGACGTTTTACGTAGCCGACTGCGGCTTACAGTGGCTACCGTTGTTTATCAGTGCGCTTATGACGTCATGCGGAATGTTTTCATTAAAAAGTCTTGTCAGTAAAAAACGCGGCTAATTTTAAATATTTGACATCTTCCTTTTCACATTTACTTACCCGGTGTATTGACGGTGTACCGCATGAGGCATCCTATTTTGCGACCCAATTTTTGTATTTTATTTAAAACTCAATGAAGTTTTTGCTTTATACAACGGTGAGGATACTTACGATATTTGTTTTCTCAATTTAAGAATTTATTTTGCCAACTACTTGACACGGATTTAAATAGTTAAAGCTATGTAGGTACATTTTCACACTTTTGTTCAGTGGCTGGTGGTTCTAGCTCTAGATAGTGCAAGTGGACCTAAAAGATTTCGGAAGTTTGTGTATTTTTCAAGTGATAAATTCCCAACACTTGTTTGCTAGAAGACGTTTTGCGGGAGACTTCTCTGGCTGTTAGCAAAAAAAATCGACGAATGATTTGTTTCATAGAAGTTTGTTGTTACAAGTGCTGCGGCCAAACAGAGAAACACGTGGGTTTTTGTCTCACCAATGAATAGTTGGCATGGGAGAAGCTAATTCATGTTCCATTACATAATTTCGAATACTATAAGTATATAAATTGGCATGATATAGTTTCCTCTAAGTCTCATGTCATTGCTCATGCTTGATATGTTGAAGCGTAATTAAGGTAAGTACCTACAACTTTGTATTGAAATGTATATCATCTAGTCCGTACAGTTCAGCTGAGGAGGTCCATACAAAAGGGCTTGATTCCTTTCTGTCAGCAAGGGCTATTTTTTCTGTTTTCATAAGAAAAATTATCTCTATTGGCAGAGTGGCAATAAGCCCTCTTGAAAAGACACACCTCAGGTAATAGGAGAGCCCTAAGTATTATCATGTTTTTGTTTCAAAAAATATGTTCAAGTGTCTGTAATGCAATAGTTTTAAATATATAAATATCACTCATGTCCGTATACCTATTCTTTTTTACACGAAATGCCGCCGTGTGGTACGAGTGGTGCCAATTACTTTTGTACGATAATATTAAAAAAGCCTCATTACATCATACTTGTTTACATTATACAGTGACCCACACTAGCCGATTTTCTCAACATAACTCGTATGCACTGTATAGATTCAGAGTTCAGACAGGCAGATTTTTATCTCGAACGCAGCCGTTACGTACGACGTAGCGGCAGAATGGCGCCGAGCCAAAATATTCGCGCCATCATTTGACGTCTCTCATAAAGACGCAACCGTTTAAACTCTTCGTCTCTGGCTTTTATATTGGACGGATTTAAAATTAGTTGGGAGCGTCAACAATGTGTTTTTCTCTTGTTTTTAGCTATAAGTATCGTCTAGACAATACGGCATGTTAACGCAGTTGTGGTGATGAGTTTATCTTAAATATCAGAAGTGGGATCAGGGGTATTACTGCGAATATCAAAATCGCACCTAACAAATAACGCTTCAATTGGATTAGCAGAAATATTTAGCAGATTAGCAGGTTTTAGATCGTAGATGTTCGTGGTATGCCTTCAGGCAATATTGCATGAAGCACGATTCAGCAAAAACCGTTACTGAGGAGGCCTCTTTTTGGTAACGATTTTAGCTGATTCGTACTTTAATTTGTTTACCTTATGTATTGAATTTAATGCATTTAATGCTTGCATTGTAATGAAGGTAATATACAAACTATTTCATATTTTAAAAATATATTTGTTAGTTACTATAAACCTACGTAATTGAAATACCCGTGTAAGGTTCTGGCGCGCTGTAGGTATCTTAACCTCGTAAGGCCCGACGTCCTATTTTTAGGACAACAAAATTTACTCATACCGGCCCATGACGTCATATTTTTCAAAGAAATATGAATTTTATTTTGTAGGTTCCAAAATTAAAAATAATAATGTCCTTTTTTTAGGACACTGGGCTATTATTCACTTGTCCTAAAAATAGGGTAGGCCTTACGAGGTTAACTTAACAGGCCTACTGGTTACTTTACTACCGTAAATTCGAAATTCTAAACGTTCGTGCATTTATCTTTGTCACTCTAAATGACGCCGTTCGAGTCGAGAGCCATAGAATATGTGTGGATTTAGAAATTTGCAGTAGGACCGCAGTTTCCAGCGGTAGTAGAAGTAGGTAAATGTATATATAAATTTGTTTAGACATTAAGATTGCTTCAACGTGAAACCTCTTTATAGCTGCTCGCAATACCCATATAGGGAAACTAGCTTGGTCCACACTAATAATCTAATAAACCTACCTAATGTAATTGGTAATTTACTATGTGTCTTAAGTATGGCCTCGACTAGGGCCTCGACTTATATCAAACTTGACGTATTAAACCTAATCGATGTGATTTTTATAATATGTATTTACCTAAATTAAAAACTAGGTTCCCAAAATGTACTCTGACACACGCTGAGTGGCAACCTTTTAAGTGTTTATTTTCTTTGTATAATGTTAATGTTCTAGTTAAGCGTCCTGAATTAATATTATTTCTTCTTCTAATACCTATAGGCTTTCTTTCCAAGGATGCATCATGCAGTATTTTAAGTAGGACTCCGGGCCTATTTCTCGAAAGCTTGTACCTTGTAATACAAGCGGAAGTCCTTCTCTATTTAAAAGTGTCAAAAAAATACTTCCACTTGTATTACAAGTTACAAGCTTTCAAGAAATGGGCCCTTGCTCGTGCTGTAGGATTCCACCATTAAATCGTCGGTTGACAACCAAAACTCACTAAGTAACAAATACCTACTTGAAAATAGAGATCGTATCTCAGTTCTGATTCAATACTGACATAAGATGTTGCTAATTAAGAGTAGTGACAGTTTTTATAGTGAGTTTTGGTTGTCAGCCGACGAAATCAACATCTGTAACTTATATAGTCGGACCCTCTTGTTCATAAACGTCTCCCAACTTAGCCTATAACAACCGTTTGTCCCTTTCGGTCTTATAGGCATATTGATAAGGCCGAAAGGGACAAACCATACTTATCGGCTTGGTAAGTTAAAAGGAGTTTATGAATAAGAGCCTCCGTAGCCTAGTCGGTAGTGACCTGCCTACGAAGCTGGAGGTTCCGGGTTCGAATCCCGGCGAGGGCATTATTTGTGTATTTATTTATCACAAATATTTGTTCCTTGGTCGTGGCTGTCTATGTATTTAAGTATCTGTATGTATCCATCTATCGCCTAGTACCCACATCACAAGCTTTAATTGAGCTTACCACGGGACTAGATCGATTTGTGTAAGATGTCCTAGATAAGATAACATAAGATGGGGGAGGCCTATGTCCAGCAGTGGACGTCAATTGGCTGCTGATGATGATGATGATAATGTCCTAGAAAAAAAAATGTAATCAAACTAGACGTGTTTATTAAGATCAGTGTCTAAACACGCATTTTTTTATTATTTTTGGAAACTTGTGTATCAAGCCCTTAAATCTACATTGCGTATTACAATACCACACAAATATAATATATCCTAAGAGCTTTCGAACTCAATGGCAAGTTGGAAACCTAATTTAAGACCGTTCGGCTCTCAACCCATTTAGGGGGCACTTGACTTTGACGCCGATATGCGTCACCCGCTGCATACGATAATTTTATCAGCACCTCGACGCAATGTCCGGTTTCTATTTTGGCGTCTTCGTGTAATCCGTTTACGCTCAATAGTGCTGTTGTACTACTAAATCTACATAACGTATCGATAATCTTCTACCGGGTGTTTCTTACTACAGGACCAATAAAACAATGGACTGTACCTACGAGTACTCATCAAACAGAACGTCGTAAATATTGAAAGTATAATTAATAACAGCAGTATTTGAAGAATGATATGCTTTGCATAAAGGTAGCTAAAACAAAAACAGTACCGAATGTACTGATTGAAAAAAACTTACTCATATTTGATTTCAACAATCACCGGCGCGGTTAACCGCAACTCAGTAATGCTTGAAATAATAAATAGATAGCTACATAATTTTGAGCCTAACGCACTAGGAAATAAGGACTTCAAACAAATTGCTCACAATTCTTATTTCAATACGAATTAATGTATCAACCAGCCAGAGAGACGTAGAAAAGATACAATTTTAACGAGTTGGTTGTTCATATATCTCCCTCGTCACCGAGTTAGCAAATGAAACCTTGTTACATTGATACTGTGTGTGTATATTATATTAAATTCCCGAAGACGTAGGTATAAACGGTATGAACATTAGCATCAAATGCACGTTCGAAATGTAATTTTTTTGCGTTTTTATTCCGCTGACGTCATCTCGTCTGAACTCTGAAAGGCATCCAGCCAGTAAGCACTTGTAAAAAAAAAGAAGTGACGTCATGGGAATAATTCCTGCGTTCCATTCGATGTGTCTGAGAATCGATCTTTAATTAATCACCCTCGAAACTTCTTTTTGTAAAATGATCACTTACTTATCTATTACGAATTATTGGATTCCTTTAGTCAATTTATTATTTACGTTTTTTAAATAAAATGTAGGTGGACGAATTCTTAAAATGCCATACAGCACAGGAGATAGATACGAGAGGTATGTTCCTCGTTCTAATATCCAAGATGGCGTCCTCTAAAAATACTGGACAAAAGTGAAATTTATAAATTAATGAACGAGCTACACCTGTCGCCGGCGTCTGTCAACGACCGACCTAATTACACCTGGAATCCTGCCTATTAATAAGATAACAAGAATATCTGCGATAGGAACATCGTAGGCGAAAGGCCTAAGACTGGCCTGAATAGGTTGATTGTCATTCAGTACAAAATATGCGAAAGTTAGATACTATTTGTAATATTAGGAATACGATTCTGTCTATCTGTCTGTGTTAACGTTAAAACTGTTGGAGCGAGATATATGAAAATTGCTATGGAAACACTTTAATACCCGAGAAAGGCCATAGGATAGTTTTTATCGAGAAAATCGCCTGTGTGTGCAGATGAAGTCGCGGGCTTCAGTTTTTTTTAAAGAAGAGATTAATTAATGTATCATAGGGAAAAACGCTAAAATCGCGCCATAATTTCATGTAAAGATAAATTTGACAAAGTAATGTTAAATGCCTCACTGTTTTAGTAACAAATCGGACGGCGTCGCCATTTATTTTAAGTTAAACACAACAATTTATCTGTCTGTATTTCTGTTTGCGATCGACCTTAACCTGTACCTGTAGTTTAAGCAAAACGGTTTATTCCAGCGTCCTCGTGACTCACTCTTCAGGATTGCTCGGATCACTTCGGATCGATTGAATGAACGAATTTAGAGTGGATTCTAAACTCGAATTGCCCGTTGCTTTGCAAGATTAGGCCGGCGTAAGTACCTAGTTCCTTGCCTTGCCGCATCATCATCATCAATATTTAATGACTGAACAAGTGTATTTCAACATGTAAAGGTGGATTTACGAGTACACCAAACGAGCGAATGCTCATTCTATCCCCACTCTACGAAATTCGTTCGCTACACAAAACGTAATTTGTCGAAATTCGTTGATTTCGTATAGTGGGGGATAGAATGAGCATTCGCTGGTTTGGTGTACTCGTAAATCCACCTTTACATGTTGCAATACGCTCGTTTGGTGTAAATCCACCTTAAGGTACCCTAATGTTATTTATTTTGACATGTGCTTGTGCCGTTAGTCTCCCGAGACCGAGGTTATTTTTTATGTTATTCTTAAGGTTCTCTCGCACGTACCATTTCATTTATTATGCAAAAAGAAAACAAAGAAAACAATTTTTTTCGTATTTTACTAAAAGTGATGTAACCATCAGACACAGGCAGCTTCTTTAAATGTACCAAGCAACGTGTCGAATTTTGAAGAAAGTAAAAAAGAATACGGTGTATACGTAAGTTGGTGCTAACCGAATTGGCTCTTAGGTTGTTTTTATGTTTTTCCTATTGTACTATAACACGTCGTATAAGGGAGAGGGGATCTGACGCCCGCGCGGGGGTGTACCTGGTGCAAAGGTTATCCATCGCCATTCAACGTGGTAACGAGCCTAGTGTGATGGGTACCTTCGCTCCAGGTACAACTCGAGGCGGACTTTTCGATTATTTTAAGTTAGTTTGTTTTATTCACTACATTTAATTAGTTTTATATTATCGATATATTGCATAGGTTTAAGTGTTTTATTTTTATAAATGCGTCAGATTTTGTATTATTTAGGTATTTAAAATTATCTTAATGGTTTTAATGTAGTTTACTCAAATAAAGATTTAATAACTATAACAGCATATAAAGTGACAAAGATTATGACTGCAAGTACTTAGGTTTACTATAAATGATTCAGCGTAGCGACATCGACATCCCATGTGTTACGATTATAAAGTGCGTGATTCACAGTTGGCAAACTGTAATGCTCACGTCCATTATCTGAATTGACGATTGAATGTATAACATTCGACATAAAGAAAATAGTGGACACAAAGAGGTGCATGTAATGACAAAATGATTTGTTTTTTGATTGTCCCAGTTAAATGTAACTAGAATATTCGTATAAGTAAATCATAAAACGATGGAGTTTGATGCAACGATAGAGTTTACGACACAATACGAACATACATACATAGTGTGGCCTATGTCGGATCACCGCTTAATTTTCGCGAGGCTTGAGTATTAGGATGCTTAGCCAAGTTGCCAATCGCTAACGCCTAGTAGCCTATCGAAGTTTTCCCTCTCTGTCGCTTGATATTAGTGCGACAATGACAGTTAGCTGCCTTTCGTTTACGATTGACAATTAAGTGTTAGCGATTGGCAACTTGCCTAAGAGGGTAGGGCTTCCAATGCGAATATTTCAATGTTCGGAAAGTTCGTCTATTCAGGCCTTTTTAGTGTTCGAATAATACGGCGTGAGATATTCGAGTATTTTTTTATTATCCAATCACTACAGTTCATGTGTAATCCTCGCGGTAACCGAAGAAAATACAATAACAGTAACTTGTTACAATTTACACAAAATTACAGCAACAATTACTAAGTTTTAATATGATTTCTGCATCAAAGTTACTACATTACTGTATTACAGCTTTATAAGATTTTTAGGATTTTTCATGAAATTCTGGTATAACAATAAAAAAAAGCCAAGCGGACAGTTAGGATACACCTGCAACGTTATAATCTCTAGGTATCTATAATTACTGCAGGATAACATGCATTAGATATTAAAAATATTTGACGTATGCAAACTAAAGTAATTTTAAAACTTTTTAGGTTATTCTAAAACTATTCGAATTCTTTACCGGCACATGTGTTTCCGCATACCTATAAGTTGGGGCCCTTTAAACGAAGCGTGAAGAAGCATCTAGCGGGCCAGCAAGGCGGTGCATGGCAACTGACAGGTTACTGTTTGTCTCCTGTTCGTTGCCGCCGCGATTTGGGCTTTACTTTTCACTTATGATCAGGAGCCTCTTTGTTGTGCCAACATAGAAAAAAAATCGAATAAAAACCGAACATTTGAATATCAGCATGTCTCGAATACTTAGAAGTCTTAGGCCTAACCAGTAGGCACGCTGTCCAAATCCCTTGGACGCTAGACGCGCCGCTGCCCGCCTCGCCGGCGCTTCCGCTCGACGCTCGCCACTCAGGCCACATACAGGATCAATCGCCAGAGCATAGTCTGAACTTTATTATGCGATTTTGGCAGGAAGATTAATGTAGATGAATATATATTTCGCGTAATTGGTATTTGGCACTAAAGCTTGTATTAAATGTCGTTCTATTATAAGAAGACTTGGAATTTTGAGCACCTATATCTACTTGTCTCATGTAACTAATTTGCTATTCAAATCGTACAATACGTGTACCACAGATGTCATATGTCATATCATATACAGTGTGTAAGTCTAATACGGGCGATCAATTAAACCAGGCATGGGATTCATTAGTGTAATCAGGGATTACAAGGTTTTTTTAAAGTTACTCTTAATTATGACCCCACAGAATTTTTTTAAGATTTTCCGAGCAGCAATGTAGGTACGAACATTTGTTATTGTTGATGTGGCAGTTATGTCATCTGCTTTTGAAATTAGCTGTCATCGAGTGCTTAACTCGCGTATGTTGCTCTAGGTACATTGCGCGCCGAATTATTTTGTATGGAAAATTTTGTTGCTCTAATTTTAAGTAAAAGTTATTTGAATTTACTTATTATGTCGTAAACTAACACCCGTTAAGAGCTTCGCCCGTATTAGACTTACACCCTGTATACCATAGATCAAGAAAACGTATCTACTTAGCGTGTCAAATGAACTCAGTGAAATCCACTGAGTTGTCCGTCTTTAATCGCAGCTTGCAGCTTTCGGGCGTCAAATTTTGTAAGTTGAAGTGAACAAAAATATTAATAATGCCTCCTTAAGTAATATTAATTGCAACAACACAAACAAATATGAATACTCAAGGGCCTGAGACATATTTAAAATCATAGGCAAGTAACAACTTCAGTACAAAATCTGACACGCTCGGCCGCCATACAAATGAATGAACTTGTTTCTTCTATCCAAATCTAATTCTGTGACGTGTACTGTATCTCTGATTAAATTAGTAGAACTCTTTTTAAATAAAGATAATGGTCCTTCGAACCGGAATTGTCAAAATGTTGGTATTGTCATGGTGGCTCATATAGGGTTTCGCCATACTTGAATAAAATATATTTACCATTTAAATGTTACCAATAGATATTCATCACATCATCAGGCACTGCTGGGCGCAGGCCTCTCCCAGTTACTATGAGGGATTTGCGAGAACGCATCAGGAGGTAATGGCGATCGCCGTAAAGTGTCTATTATGATGACGCTGATACCCATTATCCATAATTAATAACTTTGATAAGTGACATTTCAACCCCGTAGTCGAATCTTACAACACCCACGGAAAGATTTGTGGTGGTAACAAATGTATTATTATTTAGAACAAATATTATTATTTATTTAAACAAAAAATATACAGCATGACAGTATAAACCAAAGCACTGTACAATTTAAACTACACAATATTAGTTAAATACAAAATATCATTATAATACACCACTGTCATCCATTACCTCGCAGTACTTCAGACATACGCTACACACATTTGCCCATCGGCTTGCGAACAGATCACATTCAGGTGCCCCTGACAGAAGCGTGTTCAAAAATCTTAGAGCTCGAACAAGAGATCTTTGGCGAGCCACAGTACGCGATGTTGGAATCGCAAGAAGGGTATGGTTTCTAGGCCTATGAATATGAAAAGTGACTCACAGTTCCAGTACGACACACATATGCTTCCCCCACTCGTACGCATCGTACAGCTGTATGAGCCGCGGGTGGCGCAAGCGCCGCATGACGTCGACCTCTCGCTCGACGTTCCTCCGCTCGTCCCGTCTTGCCACCGATACCGACAGGCAATAGAAGAGTTGTACGTCCAGGTGAACAGATATGAAAAGTGACTCACAGTTCCAGAACGACGCACATATGCTTCCCCCACTCGTACGCATCGTACAGCTGGATGAGCCGTGGGTGGCGCAAGCGCCGCATGACGTCGACCTCTCGCTCGACATTCCGCCGCTCGTCCCGTCTCGCCACCGACACCGACAGGCAATAGAAGAGTTGTACGTCCAGGTGAACAGATATGAAAAGTGACTCACAGTTCCAGTACGACGCACATATGCTTCCCCCACTCGTACGCATCGTATAGCTGGATGAGCCGCGGGTGGCGCAAGCGCCGCATGACGTCGACCTCTCGCTCGACGTTCCGCCGCTCGTCGTCTCTTCACCGATACCGATAGGTAATAAAAAGAGGTCTACGTCCAGGTGAATAGATATGAAAAGTGACTCACAGTTCCAGAACGACGCACATATGCTTCCCCCACTCGTACGCATCATAGAGCTGGATGAGCCGCGGGTGGCGCAAGCGCCGCATGACGTCGACCTCTCGCTCGACGTTCCGCCGCTCGTCGTCTCTTCACCGATACCGATAGGTAATAAAAGAGGTCTACGTCCAGGTGAATAGATATGAAAAGTGACTCACAGTTCCAGAACGACGCACATATGCTTCCCCCACTCGTACGCATCGTACAGCTGGATTAGCCGAGGGTGGCGCAAGCGCCGCATGACGTCGACCTCTCGCTCGATGTTCCGCCGCTCGTCCCGTCTCGCATCACATTCAGGTGCCCATGACAGAAGCGTGTTCAAAAATCTTAGAGCTCGAACAAGAGATCTTTGGCGAGCCACAGTACGCGATGTTGCAATCGCAAGAAGGGTATGGTTTCTAGGCCTATGAATATGAAAAGTGACTCACAGTTCTAGCACGACGCACATATGCTCCCACTCGTACGCATCATAGAACTGGATGAGCCGCGGGTGGCGCAAGCGCCGCATGACGTCGACCTCTCGCTCGACGTTCCGCCGCTCGTCCCGTCTCCCCACCGATACCGACAGGCAATAGAAGAGTTATACGTCCAGGTGAACAGATATGAAAAGTGACTCACAGTTCCAGGACGACGCACATATGCTTCCCCCACTCGTACGCATCGTAGAGCTGGATGAGCCGCGGGTGGCGCAAGCGCCGCATGACGTCGACCTCTCGCTCGACGTTCCGCCGCTCGTCCCGTCTTGCCACCGACACCAGCTTGGCTGCTAGTTCGAGCCCGCTGTTCTTCTCTCGGCAGAGGTAGACGGTGCCGAATTTGCCCCTGGAATTATGGGGGGATTTTGGGCTCCGCAAACTCGAAATTTTCAAGGATTTGTCTGTGTCGCGCTAACGACGCCTTCGTTGGAGAGACAGAGGCAAATCCTTGTAGGAATTTAGAAGTTCGCGGCAGTAGGCGTGATTAATTTGCAACAGAGAAGGTATATTTAAGTACCTACTGGTTGAAATAAAATTCAGGGAAACCTACTTTAGAAAATGAGTACCTAATTTAGAAGTTTTATACAGCATTTGAACTGAAAAATAACACACAATATGAAAAAATCTACCTAGTAGAAAATGTTGTTCTTATTTATAGGTAATATAATTTTTTTAAATCTAAGTTGGTTGACTTGTGTAAGTTTTATCAAAATCTTGGACTGCTAAATTATATTTTGGCTAGAAAAAACCTACTGTTATTTTATAAGAAGATAAGAAATAAATTCTGAAACTCCTGAATAATTATCCACATACAAGTTCAACCTGAACTGAAAAACGCTTCCAATTAAATAAGTCATATATTTTTACTTCTCTGGGGGATTATTATAGGTAAGTATAATATATTATATTAAGCAATTACACTATACATCCTTTCAACTGTATTCTATCCGTTTGTTAGTAGTATACCTCGAAAGCACAAAATTCTTGTAGCTTTTCACCTATTCGCGTTTCGCCGCGATAGCGTATTTTTTTGTTGCATGAAATATCGGTGGTATATTTTGTTACTCGCATATATTTTTAATAGATTTTTACAATAGTAGCAAATTTTGATGTAGCATGTATTATTAATAGCCTATTTAGTTAGCCGCATTTATTTTCAATAGATGTTTGCAACAGTAGCAAATTAATACAATAATACAGAAATGTTCCCTCCGTGTGAACTTGATTCCTTTAAAATTGCCCCGCTGACTATAAGTGCATCCAGGTTCAGCTTCCATCTTCGCGAAATGCATAATATATATACCAAACTACAGACGAATAGGAAGGAAACATTGCGATATCATCATCATCATCATATCAGCCAAAAGACGTCCACTGCTGAATATAGGCCCCCCCAAAGATTGCCACAATGACCGGTCCTGCGCGACCCGCATCCAGCGGACTCCTGCGACCTTCACCAGGTCACCAGTCCACGCTGCGCCTTCCGACACGTGGCCGCCACTGGAGAACCTTTCCGCTCCAGCGGCCATCGGTTCTACGCCGCCCACTGCCACTTAAATTTCTGCGATCCGGAGACCTATATCTTTTACTTTGGTTCTGCGCGATATGTAATAACGCGTTACAAGCAAATATCTATTGAGGTGAAAAGCGATTACAATGAAAAAAGGCAAGAAAGTAAATATGCTAAGAATTTTATACACCATTGTAATTGGCTACCAGAAATAATTCTACTAGAAAAAAAAAACTGTTAAGAAATTTTGTGATCGCGGCGAAACGCGAAAATGTGAAAAGCTACAAGGATTTTATGATTTCGAGGTATACGCCTAACAAACGATTCTATCTAGGTACCTATACTTGTCATTAATGTATGTCAGTAGGCATTGTTGTCATACACTCGACAATATTTTTATCATTGCTACACGGATTGATAAGAATTGTTCAGCCCTGATTCACGGTTATTAATAATATGGAACACAGATTACTATTTATCTAATCTGGTAAAACAGCAGTAGGTATCTAAACCTATAACCTACGTATTTTACATGCCTATTAAATAAAGTTAAACAAAACATAGCCATGTAGCCATATTATATACCTATTCATAACTTGTTATACCGGAAAGAGAAAATAATGTTGTATAGTGTGAAATACATAATATTATTATGTATTTCAATAATTTTACCTCAGCAATGGGAAATTTCCATCAAATACACTTTATAGATTCTAATCAGTAAATTAAAAAGCATAAAGTTGATAACATCGATAACAGAATGGGAAAAACTTGATGATAGTGTAGTAGGAAGTAGTAGAAAACTAAGGGTGAAGACACATTTATCAGCACCCGTACGTATTTACCTAGTTTATAGAAAATGTCAGTTTAGTATGGGACTGCGTCCAGTTTTCCGCACGCCTATAGTTAGTTCCACGAGAGTTGAGGTCACGCACACATTAACATGTCATATAAACACACGGGGAATTTGAAATTAGTGTTCTTTTTTCGTAATGACAGCGAACCCAATTGCAACTGTAAGATTGACCTTAAAGTTTGTTCAAGGGATTTGCTTCAATATTTTGACGCAAGTCATTCATTCATTCACTACATTTTTTGCAATTACCTAGTACTACATTTGCATGTGTGTAATCATTCACCTCAACTCTGGTGAAATCACTTATGTATACGTCTGCTTACAGGTTTCATACTAAACGGCCAATTTCATTAGACAAAATGCGTACGCATGCTGATCGGTAGGTATATATGTCTTCACCCGGAGCATAAAAATTGTTCTCTAATTCCCTGTACATCTCTAACAGTAGTTTCATTCCTTACCTACCCCAATATTGAAATGGACCGTGATAACATATTCCCATTCTAGGTGACATAATAACAGGGTCGAGTTCTGTTCGTTGTCGATAAGGCGGCTTTTTAATTGCATTTGTACAGCACCGCATATTGACAACCGGGCTATCCCATTTTGAAACTAGCCATTCATAACAAAAGCCACTCAAAACGCTGCTAATGTGTTTTTATTTTATTTACAACCAGTAGTTGGATTTCATTTTAAACTGGCTAAGCCAGATGATCGAGTTCTAGGGAAACTCTCATACCTCCGCATGATGTAGAGTGGGGTTCAAAATTGTATGGACAGTTTATGAATGAATTCATTCATAAATTGTCCATACGATTCTGAAATTTACACGGAAACGTCCGAATTTATCTCTGTCTCAATTAGCTTCAGTGCGATGGTACTGAAGTTCATTGTGACAGCAATTCGGACGTTTCCGTGAAAAGCCCAAGGGAAAGGATTATGCTTTACATCGACTACATCTGTAGGTACAGTCAACCAATTGGAACCTTAGACCACTAAAGAACTATGTCAAAGTAAATTGTAAGATTTGTAAGAAATTCGTTACCACTTGTTTCTACTCGTATAGCCTCAAAGTACTTTACAATACACGCCTTATTTTTTTCCCCTTTTGATTGTGGCTGCCAAAGATTGTAAGAAATTCCTTACCACTTGTTTCTATAGGCTCAGAGTACTTTACAATATACGCCATACTTTGTTCCTTTTGATTGTGGTTGCCAAAAACGAGTGTCAAGCTTCACACACGATTGTACTGACTGTATGATTTTATAAACTGTGTACCTGTACTGTATGATTTTATAAACTGATGTAACATAACAAAACGATCAATGAAATGGTGCTAATATGGCCTACGGTTATTTGGTTGAGTGTACCTGTACCGTACCTGGCATTTAGGAATGCTGAGCCAACAAATTAGATCTCTCTTTGAGTCCTTACGTATTTGGTAGGGCATGAAATCCCGGGATTCAAATGTACGTAATCACGGGACTTTATAATGTCAAATTCCGTGATTGTATACAAATAAATACCGGGATTGTATGCCCTAGTATTTGCTGAGTGTAAGTACTTACCGGCCGATCTCCGAGAGCATTTCGTAGAAGTCGTTGACATCCGTACTGCGCTTGATGTTGACATCCCGGTATGGGAACGGGGGCTCTATCTCTGTGGACAATATTTATTTTTAGTATGTGGGTTGCCAATTAATCTGACACATTAATGGACGAGGCTAACAGGCGGTAAGGTATTCGATGCTGTCTTGTAATGACGGGCTGGACTATTCACACTTGATAGGGTATGAAACTTCCCATAAAATCAATTTTAGTGAGTTGATTAAACGCCGAGATACGGTTTAGTGTAAACTACTCTTATCTAGGTGTTCCCAATTACCCGCCGTTCTCGATTCCCCCTAACTCAACAAATGACTGGATGGTTTGGCATATTCTTTGGCATTATGTTAAGGTGGATTTACACCAAACCAGTGAATGCTCATTCTATCCCCCACTCTACGAAATCAACGAATTCCGACAAATTGCGTTTTGTGTAACGAACGAATTTCGTAGAGTGGGGATAGAATGAGCATTCGCTTATTTGGTGTAAACTCACCTGGGACCTCATACGGGGACTCTACAACTACAACTAAGAAAAGCACCAAAATATTCTGCTACTTCTACAAAAATGTGGTCAGATTGATGAGATGTTTGAATTTGAAACGCTCGAAGACCCACAAACCTTGAGAAACAATTTAATAAAGCTCATACGTACCTATCGGCTTATTGTCCGTATAGCCGAGAAAGTGTCATAAAGACTACATTCTCCGCTCATAAAATTTTACGATTTAGGCCTGGATTGCAGTTGCGTAAGCGTGTGGAATCTGGGCTTTTTGAAAGTTGTATAATATCAACAATGTTACTTAAAAGGGCCTATACGATCTTTTGAAATGAAATTTAGTAAAATTATGAGCGCTGTAAAAGTTATGCAATTTTTCTTATATTATAAATGATATGATATCTCACAGTTTTACCTATGTTTGTCATTGTTAAGGAGTTTACCTATCTATTGCGATTAATAATCAATGACTTTATGTGTCATTTTTGATAAGACCCAATTTATCAATAAATTGGATTGAGTGGCGCAGTTAAGACAGAATTTGATCAATTTTATTATCATTAAAGATGTAAAATTAAATATAAATTAATTGTTATAAAAGATTAATTAAATAATTAAATTAAATACCTAATCAATTGTTTCATTATAAATATAATATACCTACTACATGTATATTTTTCAGTATTTATTTGCCTTTTCATTCTTTTCTTTTCTTTCGCGTTCTTTGCTTGATCGTCTAGTTCAAAATTTAAAGTCAACAATCTAACTCAGAAACTGTGCTCTCTGTATTTACATAGGAAATATATTTAAGTAGTTATGTATAGGTACATTATGGATATGTAGGTGATCAATGAGTTATACACGTGCATAGTTCGAGAGGTGCGTCACACACCGGCGCCCGCGGTGCATTCAACTATAGCATTTAATTGCACCTCTCTCACACTGTACTGTAGCCGTACCATGAGTTGGAAAGTAAAGAATACGTCAAGTTGTACTCGATACGTAGCTAATACATAATAAATATTAATTATATTAACTGCACTAAAATTAGAGTGATGTTAATGTATAATTTTAGTGTACTTAATTTAGTTAATAGTTAGGTAGGTACTATAAGACTGCATGCACTTTGTTAACAACCCGCATTGTTACAGACCCCAATGTTCTAGATTTCCACGATGTGGGAGTCACTGTCAAAGTAACTTTTAATTGATTTTATTGTAAAAATAGTGTTGGGCAAAATAGCTTCGCTTGCTCCACGCCCCGCACGCCTTCTCGCCTCTCTAGGCTCTATCCGACCTCGACGAAAGATTTTTTTTTACCCTATAGCAGCGTTAAAGCGATCGATCAGCCGGTGAGTTGGTTGCCTGGGGAAACTCCATGACTGATCCAGACCGGGCTACGATTTGGTACTTCACTGGAATACTTCTACAAGTCTTCGCTCGAGCGAGATCGGTGGAAACGGTTTAACCTGGCCCACTACCGCCAACATCTGTATTCGCAAATTACAAAGGTTCTTCTCCGTCACCCCAACGAAGGCGTTTTTAGAATGAGAGAGACAAATCCTCGAAATTTGCGGATCTCGAAATTCCTGGTAGCCCCCCCAGACCTGAGTACCGACGAACGAATTTGAGTTCGTTGCATTTTACGGTGTGAGTCGAGCCGGCGGAGTGAGCGCAGACAAAACACGGGGCCGAAAGGTTATCGATCCTGCACTTGTCTCGCCGGACTGAACCACCGCCAACTCTGGTTTGGGCCCGGCTAATCAACTAATTATTTCAGCCCAGTAAAACTTTGAAAGGGGTCATAAGTTAGCCACCTCCTTAATAATTGCATACGTTTTATCTATACTGTCTCCGAAACTATGATCATGTGTCATCTTTCCGGTCGCAGGTTCCTATCCGTCAACGACACAACATTCGGATGCTTTGCACTCTTTTCTCCATTCTCTATGATTCACACTCCCCTGAATACCTCAATACTCCTTTTCAGTACTATGGTGTGTCTCGTGACCGTCTACGTTCTTCAGGTAATTTGTCCCTTACTATCCCTGTTCACCATACTGGTTTTATGTCATTAAATATTAAGTTATGCTCTAGAATAACTTAATATTTAAAATATTTAAAATTTTTGATGTGGCCTTCCACGCCACATCAAAAATTCCTCCAGAAAATTTACGTTCAAGAAGTGTTCGTATATATTATGAGTAATATATGTATTTAATTGTATTTATGTAAGTTATATGTAATGTACCTACGAGGGACGATCAAAAATTTATGATAACCGGTATTACTGAATACGAATATAAGTGTTCTTCTACTTTCATTATTAAAATTGGAGATTTTGAAGATTCTCCGTGTATTTTATCTTTTTTAACTAGTTTTGATTTTTTTTTCTAAATAATGGAGTTTTTATTACATCACAAAATTGTATCTCGTGTGCATAAATTTGGCAGAGCATTATTTAGAAGGTTAATAATGAAAAATTGTTTGATAAGCCATGTTTGGTCTTTAATTTACAGCAAATAATTGTCGGCGGTGATTTCCCAAGTTTTTACAGCAGTCTCTGAAATTTGAAGTTCCGGGCCAGCCCAAAAGTCGTCTAGAAGCTCCAGAACTGAATTTTTTTTGCAACTAAATCGAACCAACCGGCGATAACAATGTTTGTATCTAAAATAATTATGCACATTTATTAAAACTCTACGGCAGCCGATTTTTTTGTTAAACTCCGAAGACGAGAACATTACACAAAATCTGTCTATGCGATATGCCCTGAAAACCAGCGTCGTGTCATCTGACACGACACATGCTGAGTGGCATCCATTTTGGTGTTCAAATCCTTACTGTTTATACTTGTATTTATTGTTCTGTATTGTATGGCACCAAATAAACTATTCTTAAGGTGCGTTTAAACCAAAAGAACTTCGCTGTTCTAGCGCCCGTTCTAAGAAATCGACCAATCACGTTTTGTGTACCGATCGAATTTCGTAGAGTGGGAGGTTAGAACAGCGAATGCTCTTTTAGTTTAACCGCACCTTTATTCTTATATACTTACCTCTAACGAAGATAGTGAAAGTAATAATTGTCTATCTTGGAATTTTAATAATGTTTATCTCATTTGCACATGATAGAACCACATCCTCGAACTAGATCGTGATATTGCTATCAATACTTATCGCATGACGATATACCTATAGCGAACCAAATAGAAGCAGTGAATGCCATTGTGGCCGAGTCTCGGAATGCATTGAATCAGTTAGAACGTGATGGACACTTGCAAGCCATCATTCCGTAGTGCATAGTTCCAATTCCGGCTGCTCTGTCGAGTATAGAATACGTTCCTTGAGTTTGAAATTGTCTCAAATCATCGCAGTGAAACGGGAGTGTCATCAACTCATCACTTGTTGTTGACGAAAGAAAAAATAGCGTTGTATTTTTGTTGGCCTATGTATTTGTAAAAAAATGTTGTTAACAAGAATAAAAATATACACTGTTATAGTTTTGGCTGACCTCCGTACTAGGCTATGCCTTTCATGTGGAGTAGAGTTATATTAGGATATTTAATTATTGATGACCTGGTGAAGGTCGCAGGAGTCCGCTGGATGCGGGTGGCGCAGGACCGGTCATTGTGGCAATCTTTGGGGGAGGCCTATGTTCAGCAGTGGACATCTTTCGGCTGATATGATAATGATGATGATGATTTAATTATTTACCAAACGGGATCCTTACTCACGTAATTTAAGTCAATAATTGCTCGACATGTTTCGATCCATTTAAGGTGCATTCAAACCAAAAGAGCATTCGCTATTCTAACCCCCCACTCTACGAAATTCGATCGTTACACAAAACGTGATTGGTTGATTTCGTAGAACGGGGGATAGAACAGGGAAGGCTCTTTTGGTTTGAACGCACCTTTAAAGGATGCTAATTCTTTTGAAGGTTGTTTTGTACGTGAATTTTCCTCAGGCAAATACAAGAAGACTCCTAACCTAAGGAAGAGAGCAGTAGGTAGGTACATATTTATTTACCGCCCTTGATACCAGAAAACCTATAGTATATGATGTTATAGTTAAAATTCTAAACATATTATGACACTCATTGGTTACAATTGGCATTCG
>JALPQI010013569.1:0-40949 GCA_025490895.1 Thaumatotibia leucotreta | reverse complement strand
ACAGCCCTACACATGCAAGAACTTTACTTATCTTCGTTGCTTAATTCTAAGGCGATAATGATAACACAGAATAATAGTACATTATTGCAGAGGCCGGGAAAGCGAATTTCGTGGATGAGTATTTTTTGTCGGACGAAGCGAAGCTAAGGCCCCCCCGACAATTACATACGAATCCACGAAATTCTATTTCCGTCCGAGGCACATATAGGACTTTTCTCCAAACATGCAAGGAAATAAAACAAAATTTATTACAATCGATTAAGTAATTCTTCTTGCAAATTGAATAACAATTGAAAAGAAAAAATCTCTTATGATTCCCGCCTAAACTTTTTTTTAATGCATGGTCGTTCATAAAAAATAGTAACGATATCTATTGTTTCATTAAACCGTACCTACACGACCTGACACACCGAGGCGTTTGTAACTCATGATAGAACGAGACGGCCATAGATTTGATCGCCGTCTCTCGCTCTATCCAGACCAGGCGTTTGGTCGTGGCTTTAGAATTTGGCTGTATGCATTTTTTTCAAAGTCCAAAAGTAGTTTTTAAGAAGTAAAAAACAATACATTAATGGATTTTAGTACAATTTCGCGGCCGCAAAAACTGTACAATAATGAAAATCTTTTTTTTTAATTTGAGCTGGTACATAAGAAGGTACTTCGCGTTTCGTTTTTGCTACATTAATGCGAACATAGCATATTGGAGAAAAAAGTATTATTTTATTCGTAATTGGACTAGTTTTGGTTCATTTGTTTATCAGCTTAACCCAGCAGGGAAGCAACGACGCCTGGAGGCACAGCGCCGCCGGGGCCTTGCTCGATGGTGGGCTGGTAGCCGTTGTCGTCAGCGACATAGTTGACGGTGTAAGTGACGCCGTCGGGGCCCACCCATTCGTAGGAGCCCTTCACCGCGAGCGACTCGTCGTCTGTACCGGCGTTTTTCAATGTGTCCTGACGCTACGATATATCTGATAGCGACTGAACAAAGTATACAAAATCAACAAAGTTTAATAAATAATTATTTAAACAATATATAAATCAATCACATCGACAAAGTGGTAAAATAAAAAGTGAAAAGGAGTGCTTTATTAGAGTACCCCGCCTACACGATACACGTTATGTGAAGAGCATCCTTTTTTTATTTCTATCCTAACGTGTGATATAGGTATGTATTGTTGGATAGGTATTTAAAAATGATAGAGGTTCATTAAAATCTTTTTTTAATATTGTTAGTATTTTCGGAAATAATGGCTCCGAAAGAAAATAAAATACAATAAAATACAGAGCGACTCGTCGTCTGTACCGGCGTTTTTCAATGTGCCCTGACGCTACGATATATCTGATAGCGACTGAACAAAGTATACAAAATCAAAATAGTTTAATAAATAATTATTTAATCCATCATATCGACAAAGTGGTAAAATAAAAACTGAAAAGGAGTGCTTTATTCAGAAACCTCGCCTACACGTTAAGTGAAGAGTATTCTTTTTTAATTTCTACTCTAACGTCTGAAATGATAGGGGTTCATTAAAACCTTTTTTAATAATGTTAATATTGTCGGAAAAAATCTCTCCGAAAGCACATAAAATAGACCCCCTCCGCCCTCTAACCTTTGAACTTATAACTTTATGTAATAAAATGAAGACACTTGAGATTTGTGCTTTGATTTCCGAATAGCCCTACACATGCAAGAACTTTACTTATCTTCGTAGCTTAATTCTAAGGTGATAATGATAACACAGAATAAAAATATTATTTTATTCGTAATTGGACTAGTTTTGGTTCATTTGTTTATCAGCTTAACCCAGCAGGGAAGCAACGACGCCTGGAGGCACAGCGCCGCCGGGGCCTTGCTCGATGGTGGGCTGGTAGCCGTTGTCGTCAGCAACATAGTTGACGGTGTAAGTGACGCCGTCGGGGCCCACCCATTCGTAGGAGCCCTTCACTGCGAGCGACTCGTCGTCTGTACCGGCGTTTTTCAATGTGCCCTGACGCTACGATATATCTGATAGCGACTGAACAAAGTATACAAAATCAAAACAGTTTAATAAATAATTGTTTAACCAATATATAAATCAATCACATCGACAAATTGAAAAAATTAAAACTGAAAAGGAGTGCTATTCAGACACCCAGCCTACACGTTAAGTGGAGAGTATTCTTTTTTTAATTTCTACCCTAACGTCTAAAATTATAGGGGTGTATTAAAATCTATTTTAATGTTAATATTTTCGAAGAAAATCTCTCCGAAAGCAAATAAAATATACCCCCTCCCCCCTCTAACCTTTGAACCATAACTTTACATAGTAAAGTGAAGGCACTTGAGATTAGTGCTTTGATTTCCTACAGCCCTAAGCATGCAAGAACTTTACCTATCTTCGTAGCTTAATTCTAAGACGATAATGAAAACACAGAATAAAAAGTATTATTTTATTCATAATTGGACTAGTTTTGGTTCATTTGTTTATCAGCTTAACCCAGCAGGGAAGCAACGACGCCTGGAGGCACAGCGCCGCCGGGGCCTTGCTCGATGGTGGGCTGGTAGCCGTTGTCGTCAGCAACATAGTTGACGGTGTAAGTGACGCCGTCGGGGCCCACCCATTCGTAGGAGCCCTTCACTGCGAGCGATTCTTCGTCTGTACCGGCGTTTTTCAATGTACCCTGACGCTACGATATATATCTGATAGTGACTGAACAAAGTAAACAAAATAGTTTAATTAATAATTATTTAACCAATATGTAAATCAATCACATCGACATAGTGGTAAAAAAAATTAAAAGAAATGCTTTATTAGGGTACCCCGCCTACACGTTAAGTGAAGAGCATTCTTTTTTTTATTTCTATCCTAACGTGTGATATAGGTATGTATTGTTGGATAGGTAGTCAAAAATGATAGGGGTTTATTGAAATCTTTTTTTAATAATGATAATATTTTCGGAAATAATCGCTCCAAAAGAAAAAAAAATAGCCGCCTCCCCCCCACCCCTCTAACTTTTGAACCATAACTTTACATAAAAAAGTGAAGGCATTTGAAATTTGTGCTTTGGTTTCCGAACAGCCCTAAGCTTGCAAGAACTTTACTTATCTTCGTAGCTTAATTCTAAGGCGATAATGATAACACAGAATAAAAAATATTATTTTATTCGTAATTGGACTAGTTTTGGTTCATTTGTTTATCAGCTTAATTCAGCAGGGAAGCAACGACGCCTGGAGGCACAGCGCCGCCGGGGCCTTGCTCGATGGTGGGCTGGTAGCCGTTGTCGTCAGCAACATAGTTGACGGTGTAAGTGACGCCGTCGGGGCCCACCCATTCGTAGGAGCCCTTCACTGCGAGCGACTCGTCGTCTGTACCGGCGTTTTTCAATGTGCCCTGACGCTACGATATATCTGATAGCGACTGAACAAAGTATACAAAATCAAAATAGTTTAATAAATAATTATTTAAAAACCAATATATAAATCAACCTCATCAACAAAGTGGTAAAATAAAAATGAAAAGGAGTGCTTTATTAGGGTACCCCGCCGACACGTTAAGTAGAAAGTATTCTTTTTTAATTTCTACTCTAACGTCTGAAATGATAGGGGTTCATTAAAACCTTTTTTAATAATGTTAATATTGTCGGAAAAAATCTCTCCTAAAGCAAATAAAATATACCCCCTTCCCCCTCTAACCTTTGAAATGTAATAAAGTGAAGACACTTGAGATTTGTGCTTTGATTTCCGAACAGCCCTACGCGTGCAAGAACTTTACTTATCTTCGTAGCTTCATTCTAAGGCGATAATGATAACACAGAATAAAAAATATTATTTTATTCGTAATTGGACTAGTTTTGGTTCATTTGTCTATCAGCTTAACCCAGCAGGGAAGCAACGACGCCTGGAGGCACAGCGCCGCCGGGGCCTTGCTCGATGGTGGGCTGGTAGCCGTTGTCGTCAGCAACATAGTTGACGGTGTAAGTGACGCCGTCGGGGCCCACCCATTCGTAGGAGCCCTTCACTGCGAGCGACTCGTCGTCTGTACCGGCGTTTTTCAATGTGCCCTGACGCTACGATATAATCTGATAGCGACTGAACAAAGTATACAAAATTAGAATAGTTTAATTAAATAATTATTTAACCAATACATAAATCAATCACATCGACAAAGTGGTAAAATAAAAAGTGAAAAGGAGTGCTTTATTAGGGTACCCCACCTATACGTTAAGTGAAGAGTATTCTTTTTAATTTCTACCCTAAGGTCTTAAATAATAGGGGTTTATTAAAATCTTTTTTAATGTTAATATTTTCGAAAAAATCTCTCTGAAAGCAAATAAAATATACCCCCTCTCCCCTCTAACCTTTGTACTATAACTTTATGTAATAAAGTGAAGACACTTGAGATTTCTGCTTTGATTTCTGAACAGCCCTACGCATGCAAGAACTTTACTTATCTTCGTAGCTTCATTCTAAGGCGATAATGATAACACAGAATAAATAACATTATTTTATTCGTAATTGGACTAGTTTTGGTTCATTTCTTTATCAGCTTAACCCAGCAGGGAAGCAACGACGCCTGGAGGCACAGCGCCGCCGGGGCCTTGCTCGATGGTGGGCTGGTAGCCGTTGTCGTCAGCAACATAGTTGACGGTGTAAGTGACGCCGTCGGGGCCCACCCATTCGTAGGAGCCCTTCACTGCGAGCGACTCGTCGTCTGTACCGGCGTTTTTCAATGTGCCCTGACGCTACGATATATCTGATAGCGACTGAACAAAGTATACAAAATCAAAATAGTTGAATAAATAGTTATATATCCACTATATTAATCAATCACATCGACGAAGTGGTAAAATAAAAAGTGAAAAAGAGTGTTTTATTAGGGTACCTACCCCGCTTACACGTTAAGTGGAGAGTATACTTTTTTAATTTGTACCCTAACGTCTAAGATTATAGGAGTTTTTAAAAATCTTTTTCAATGTTAATATTTTCGGAAAAAATCTCTCCGAAAGCAAATAAAATATACCCCCTCTAACCTTTGAACCATAACTTTATGTAATAAAGTGAAGACACTTGAGATTTGTGCTTTGATTTTTGGACAGCCCTGCTCATGCAAGAACTTTACCTATCTTCGTAGCTTCATTCTAAGGCGATAATGATAAATTGATAACACAGAGTAAAAAATATTATTTTATTCGTAATTGGACTAGTTTTGGTTCATTTTGTTTATCAGCTTAACCCAGCAGGGAAGCAACGACGCCTGGAGGCACAGCGCCGCCGGGGCCTTGCTCGATGGTGGGCTGGTAGCCGTTGTCGTCAGCAACATAGTTGACGGTGTAAGTGACGCCGTCGGGGCCCACCCATTCGTAGGAGCCCTTCACTGCGAGCGACTCGTCATCTGTGCCGGCGTTTTTCAATGTGCCCTGACGCTACGATATATATCTGATAGTGACTGAACAAAGTAAACAAAATAGTTTAATAATTAATTATTTAACCAATATGTAAATCAATCACATCGACATAGTGGTAAAAAAAATTAAAAGAAATGCTTTATTAGGGTACCCCGCCTACACGATACACGTTAAGTGAAGAGCATCCTTTTTTTATTTCTATCCTAACGTGTGATATAGGTATGTAATGTTGGATAGGTATTTAAAAATGATAGAGGTTCGTTAAAATCTTTTTTTAATATTGTTAGTATTTTCGGAAATAATCGCTCCGAAAGAAAATAAAATAGCCCCCCCCCCCTCTAACCTTTGAACCATAACTTTCCATAATAAAGTGAAGGCACTTGAGATTTGTGCTTTGATTTCCTATATATACAGCCTTACGCATGCAAGAACTTTACTTGTCTTCGTAGCTTAATTCTAAGGCGATAATGATAACACAGAATAAAAAATATTATTTTATTCGTAATTGGACTAGTTTTGGTTCATTTTGTTTATCAGCTTAACCCAGCAGGGAAGCAACGACGCCTGGAGGCACAGCGCCGCCGGGGCCTTGCTCGATGGTGGGCTGGTAGCCGTTGTCGTCAGCAACATAGTTGACGGTGTAAGTGACGCCGTCGGGGCCCACCCATTCGTAGGAGCCCTTCACTGCGAGCGACTCGTCGTCTGTACTGGCGTTTTTCAATGTGCCCTGACGCTACAATATATCTGATGGCGACTGAACAAAGTATACAAAATCAAAATAGTTTAATAAATAATTATTTAATCAATCACATCGACAAAGTGGTAAAACAAAAAGTGAAAAGGAGTGCTTTACTAGAGTACCCCGCCTACACGTTAAGTGCAGAATATTCTTTTTTAATTTCTACCCTAACGTCTAAAATTATAGGGGTTTTTAAAAATCTTATTCAATGTTAATATTTTCGGAAAAAATCTCTCCAAAAGCAAATAAAATAGCCCCCCTCTCCCCTCTAACCTTTGAACCATAATTTTGTGTAATAAAGTGAAGACACTTGAGATTTGTGCTTTGATTTCTGAACAGCCCTACGCTTGCAAGAACTGTACTTACCTTCGTAGCTTAATTCTAAGGCGATAATGATAACACAGAATAAAAAATATTATTTTATTCGTAATTGGACTAGTTTTGGTTCATTTGTTTATCAGCTTAACCCAGCAGGGAAGCAACGACGCCTGGAGGCACAGCGCCGCCGGGGCCTTGCTCGATGGTGGGCTGGTAGCCGTTGTCGTCAGCAACATAGTTGACGGTGTAAGTGACGCCGTCGGGGCCCACCCATTCGTAGGAGCCCTTCACTGCGAGCGACTCGTCGTCTGTACCGGCGTTTTTCAATGTGCCTTGCTCCTGTTGCTTCTGGCCGTTGTCTTGTTCGTACCTTGAAAAGTAAATTTATGAATATTTCTTGTTGTACAGACACCATCAGATATATGGCAGTGTCCGGAGCGTTCGAAAATATGTGAACACGCCTTTATTGCCATAACGATAGAGGTGTGTTCAGATATTTTTGAGCGCTCCGATATATGTACAAACTACAAAGTATCATCATCGACATCATCATCACTCATCAGCATCAACAGCCTATGATAGTCCACTGCTGGACGTAAACCTCTCCTACTAACTATGCATAATGCGTATAGACGCATTAGGAGGTAAATGCCCATAATCGCCACCCCGGGCAAGCGGATTGGCGATCGCAGTAATGTGTCAACTATGATGACGCTGCTGCCCATCATCAATCTTTTATCAAATAATGGTCAGTGACCCTTCAATCCCTTAGTCGACTTTTACGACACCCGCAGGAGGAGTTGGGGTGGTGACAAATGTTTTCTTACTGCCGTTATGGCGACATGGCCATATAGAAAATGAAAATACTTAGTTTATATTCAACATAGGCACGATATGTTGCACTTATGAATGTCAACATTTTAGAAATTAAAACCTACATCATTCTATCCCTATACTAGTGACCTGAAAGTACCTATTTTTTTCCGGAAAGAATAGTATTTAAACTGTAGTTACATTTGTGGAGGTTAAACCGAAGACTCAACATTGTTGGCTTTTTAATCCGAGAGATGCTTTGATAATTACTTAATTTTTAAATAGTTGCGGCCTTCTGAGCTAGCCATGCATAACGAGAGATAATATATTCGTTCAATTAACAATAATTACTGTGGGAATTTAAGCCTATTGATATCTCCGTACAAGTTGAAACAAAGTGATTTTTAAATCACACCAAAAAAACAATGGTTTCGATAGTGCGTGTGCTACCGTACCTACTCATACTATGTCAGTTATTTAAGCTTTCCTATTGAAAACGGTGCGTCAATTATTATTATAACGGCGTGGCGGTCAACTTTACGCGTCCACACTTTTGATTTTTTTTTCAATTATGAAGCAGTTCCACTAGGTCGATTGTTAAACTATAAACAAAACTGTCATTGTCAAACAAAGCCTCAAGCCGCAAGAAAAACTCACGAACTGTATAGTCCTCTCTTATCCGTAAATCACGGTTTCTTTCGAGCTTGCTATGCTTTTGCTAATAGTAAAGCGTTTTAAGTTGCAATGATGTATGTACAGAACATTAACTATGGGATTTGCCACACGTGAACTTCACTTTTACTCCACTTAATCCTAAAAGCGAAATTTCACAGATACTTTTCCTTTTGTCATTTTGTCTAGTCGCCATAACAACATAACACAGAATAAATTTTCAGGCAATCCTTAATTTATTGTATTTCCTTTCAAAATACTAGTTATAACTACAAAAATATTTCGATGTAGTATTTAAAAAAAAAACTTCTTACGCGAAGTTATAATTCCCGAGTCCGTCATTGTCCGAGTCAAATCGCAAGAGGTTTATCGCTTGCTTTGCAATGTTTAGTAGAGGAGATCCTCTCTGTTGTGGGGCAGCGGCAGCCACCGCCACCAAAGCGAAGACAACAAACTGAAAACAATACAATCCATGAGGCACAAGTTCACAAAACACACACTTTTCACTTTTATAAAGCTTGGTTGAACTACAATTTTTTTTTATCGACAAGGTAATCGACTAACCAGTTTCATTTTCGGTCTGATAGTAAGCCGTGCTAATCTCAACTGTGCCAGTTAGTCGGATGTATCCATCTTATATAGTGGATGTATTTATTACAACATAATTATTTGTTGACGTTTATCCATGTACAAGGTTTTGTGTATTTGACCACTCCTACGTCCCCGGCGACCTCTTCGGATCATCCGAAGACGATGGCGTTTGCAACACACTTAATTATAATACACTTTGTGACTTAAAGGTGCTTTGATTGATGTTAATTAATAAAGGACTTAGAGTCTCGTGGAATTTAAGGTCAGCGTGACTTATTATTTATTAAAAATATTGAAAATGTAAGTTGCTCCTATAATATCAAATTCGCTGAAATATTTTGAAACTGCATTGTCTCATGCGAGACATTAAGTTCGTCAATTTAAACTTAAGTCTAGTAGGTAACATTAAAATATTTTCATCGGTATCTATGCAATTATTAAGTCATTTACATGTTTTTTTTTTTAAATTTTGCACAGATTTTCAATAAGTAGGCGCTTACCTATATTTCATATTCTCACTCCGACAAAATTATTTAATAACGTACTAATTCAACTGAAATCTCTTTGAAAGTGCAAGTATAAGTAATTTACTTTGGCTAGATACTTACTTTAAATACAGGTCATGTTGAAACCTAATATCGAACTTTAATGAGATGTCCACATTAAATGCCAAAGGTTGATTGTGGTTAATGGAGGATCTTTGGAAATGAATGATCTTGATTATAAACATTACTTATAAGTGCACTAACCTGTTTCCAGATGTTAAATAATATCCGATTATACGTCTAACTTGTTGGAATTTGTTATTAGTTGATATCATATCTTATACACAGAAGTGAATATTCTGTTTAAAGCTGCGTTTCCACTAGAGATGTGCGAGGATGTGTTTCCATACAAATGACACCTATTAATGACTCGAGCGAAGTGTCGTTTTTATGGAAACACATCTTCGCACATCTCCGCTGGAAACTCAGCCTCAGTATATGGTTTCCCTAGGGTGTCGTAAGAGTCAATTAAGGGTTTGAAGTGTCACTGACTAATGTCGATCATTGATTGAAGATTGATGATGGGCAGCAGCATCATCATATTGGATAGTTGCACACACTACTGCGATCACCAACCCGCTTCTCTAATGTGGCGATTATGTGCATTTAACACCTATTGCATCCATAGGTACGACCGCGTAAGTAACAGGAGAGACCTTTGTCGAGCAGTGGATTGATATAAGCTGATGGTGTAGAGTGACGTGAATTGTTGCCAGTACTCCTCAGGATTAAATTCTTTGCGTTAAGTTCCTTAAGTTATTAATATAGAGTATTATACGAGCATGTTCACTGTTCAGTGTTGTATTATTAAAAAAGTAGAAGAATTTTTACTCGATTTTTTTTTGTGGAGAGAGATGGAATTCCATTAACCTTCCAAATAAATGAACCACGTTTTTTTCAAATAAAATTTCTCATCAGAATCACAGACTACATTATATATGCCCCTAAAAAGAAGGATCACAGCTGTATGTGTGATCTCCCACAGAGACCCTACTCTGTAGGCTGTACAAGGTATTATATGTAGGTAGTGAGTCGTCGTTTACGTTTAGTTTATTGTTTAAACGAATTCTCATTTTTACATATCAAAATATGAGGGTTGCATACAGAATTACAATCAAAGTGGATCCCCTTTAAATCCGGGGATCGCGGGTTCAAAACCTGGTTCTTACCAATGAGTTCCGCTTTATGCACAGTCAGCTATAAATAGGGTCTTTCTACTTTATTACCACGTGATAGGGTATCTAACTCAGTAGGTATCACTACAATTTAACACCAATTGCTTTTCGGTGCCAGAAAAACTTGTTTAAGAAACTAAACCTCAATCCCAATAAAGCCTACGTCCCCTTCTAGGTTGGAAAATCAATTGGCAGAGACTTTATTTGTAAAAACAATAGCTATGCCAAAAATTGTGATCAGGTTGCTGCGTGGATTCCACTGGCTCCTCAAGAATCTGTGGCTAAAGAGCTTGCATAAGTCTTTAGAAACTTAGGCCCACAACTCAAAACCACAGATCCAGCTTGATTAACACCACCGCCACCTAATTACTGTTTTTGAAAACATGTTTGTTCTATATTTGGTCATGACAAATTATACTGTAATAGACATAGCGGAAAAGCTTGGATGAATATTTTAGTTAAGATAAAGGCATATATGGATGACAATAGCGGGTCTCTAAGATCCTATACATTTCAAATTCGTTTTATTTTACTATTTCTCGAATATATTTATAGTCTTGATGCAGCAGTGCAACTAAGGCATGCAATCCTTGGATTAATTTGTATGCAATCACGGGATTTGACATTATTAAATCCCGGGATTGAATGCCCTAATGCGATGTAGCGGAGCTGTCTACCTACCCAGATGCATTCATAAGACACGTACCTACCCCTAATTTGTCAATGTTTATCAATAACAGTATGATTATTAAAACTACTTAACGTAACAATCAGTACTCGAATCCATTTTCTCCCATGTCTAATTTGATTTGACATTCATTTGGTGTCCTTGACTTCGCTGGTGCATAATGGTTCCAATAACCGCTAATATACGCGGGTCAAGTCAAGGTCATGTCATATCAATAACAAGCCAAATCAAATTGAAATTTCTATCGATCGAATATGTTTGTCTTTATTTACTTCTGAAATGTTATACAAGTTTAGTTCACGCAGTGTACAATAGTCATATTAATATATCTGTAATAGATAATTTATATGATTTCTAAAACCTTCTCTAGGTTAGACAAATATGTATAACCATTTTAAGCTTCATCATTTCAAATCAATAAGCAAATTAATTCATAGGGTACTCAACTCGTTTAAAAGGTCAAGCCAGCGACGAAAAGGTTGAGTCTGTTTTACACTAAAAGGAACCTAACATCCTATTGAATTTATATTTTGTTGGACATCATCATCATCATCATTATCAGCATATGATAGTCCACTGCTGGACGTAGGCCTCGGGATAGGAATTAGGAGGCCTAGGGATTAGGAGGTAAATGCCCATAATCGTCACGTTTGGAAAGCGGTTTGGCGATCGCAATAATGTGTCCACTATGATGACGCTGCTGCCCATCTTCAATCTTTTATCAAATAATGGTCAGTGACACTTCAATCCCTTAGTCGACTTTTACGACAACCGCAGGAGAAGTTTTGGTGGTGACAAATGTATTCTTACTGCCGTCACCACACGACAAGTTAAGTTATATTTTGTTGGACATGATGATTTCATTTGCTTTGGATATTATATACCTACATAATGATTACTAAAGCTGTCAGAATATGATTCACAGATATCGTAACTTATTTATAGCAATTTCGGTAGCAGTAACAATTGGATTTCTACTAACATTTCCTACGGAGATTATCGATTTTAGTAAAGTTACTGCAATAAATCGTAATTCGTTATTCCAATTAGATTTGGAATATTGTAAAGACCCGAATATTCGGTATGTAAAGAACCAATTTTCGATAAGCTTGCTATGACATTGATACAATTGCCGTGTGGTGACGGTAGTAAGAATATATTGGTCACCACACTTACCACTCCACCTTTCCCGCGGGTGTCATAAAAGCCGACTAAATGGAGTGAAGTATCACTAACCATTCTTTGATAGAAGATTGATGATGGGTAGCAGCGTCATCATAGTGGACACATTATTGCGATCGTCAATCCGCTTGCCCAATGTGGCGATTATCGGCATTTAACCTCCTAATACGTCTACATGCATAATTAATAGGAGAGGCCTATATCTAACAATGGACTGATGATGTAAAACAAACAAAAAATATTATATTTCTGCTGTAATTTTTGGCGAAAATAGATTTGATTTTCATTTTTTTAATATTTTTGAATAGTATTGTAGCATAAAACTGGCACTTAAAATGAGTGTTAAAAGAAAAAGTTTATATGACATTATAGTTTCGAAATGTGGTCAGAAATACACTGATAAAATCGCTCTGATTTAAACAGCCCACGGTGAATTGAAATTTTTGATAATAGTTTAAGTAGACTTACATTATTTTAACCTTACCTGCATTAATATTTTTGACCTCCAATTTAGTTTGTTTGGCTCACAGTGACCTTAATTATTTACTATCCTCATCCTCCTTTCATTTCTGGTACTAGTTTAATCGGAATCGGTTGAAGACGTATCCGGAAATTACCAACGATTCGGCCAATATACGATTATACGTATTTTAATATCTTTCGTTTTCCAAGAAGTGAACGAGATGCTGTTACGAATATTCGCCGAAAATGTAATTTATGTGGCTAAAACATTACATACGTATTAAAATTGAAACTGGTAGGATATACAGGGCGGCGCCGGGGTCGTGACTAGCGACGGTCATGCAGAGGAACTTTTGCTATGCAGATAACCAAGAAATCGCCCTATCCCCAATAACCCTGCTTACTCTTGTTCCACCGCCCTGATGCCACCCTATAGTGATGCAAGTCTATGTTATGACGTCATCAAAATTCCACCAGATTGCGGAAATGTCATATTAGGGGCATGAGTCTACCTTCATTAGTAGGTACCTAAAGCTTACTGTAAGCACTGATGAACCTACTCTGTTATGAACGTTTATGAAAATACCCAATACCAATATTAAAATTGTATACTTACAAAAATACGTATTGTGTATCAAAAATTAACACTGATTTAAATTTTCTTGAAAAAAGAGGTCCGCCCTAAATATGATTGGCACCGATATTCTTGCGGTGGCAACATTCTTAATTTAATGCATATACTGTCAAGTAGTAACTAAGTTCTCGTGGAATTGATGTACTTATAATATAATATATCTTAAATGAGAATAAATGTCTTTAAACCTAAGAGGTAAGTAAAAGAAATTCAAAAAAGCACGTCAAGTTTATTGTTTAAAATTTTGCTATATCTATAATTTAACTATGTTTGGCTGTTGTGAATCATAATCTTAGTTTTATTATATTAGAGCATAACTATTGGGATTTCGTTTTACCTACGCTAGAGATTTTCAATGAGATGTCGACCACAGATTTATCTCATACACTATGGTAAAATATTGGGTCCATATTGGCACTTATACAATTTTTTCTTCGAATATTTTTACTACTACCGTTTTTTACTCATAATCATCATTACTCCGAAATTATTTTCTCATACTATTTTTCTTACTAAAAATTATACTACTACCTACAATGTTCATAACGATTTTTATTTCGAAATTTTATCCTCCTAAAGTCGTCAAGTAGATTGATCTATACTCATAAAGTTATTTGAAATAAATTGTTTATTTATAAACATTTTCCCATTAGGTTCACTCTGTTGTGGTATAATTCTTTTATGAATAACATAAACTATGTAGTCATAATGGGCTTTGTGCAGAAACTGTTGTGACATACTCAACGTTAGCATATTTCTTTGTGGCAGATTTCGAGTTGTTCGAATATTATTCGAGCATAATTTCGATGCTCCTATTTATGATGAGGTATAATCTGGATGTGCATAAAAAGTATCGGCATAGTTTGTTTTAGCATAACAGAGAAGGAATAATTACAACCTCTCAATATAATCGAGGTAGTAGTAATATTCTATACGTTACTTACTGTGTTACTGAGCTGAGTACTTTCTAGGTTGCTAAAAAAAAATAACCTCGAAGACTAAGGCGGGAGCAAAGCTCCCGCCTTAGTCTTCTAACCTAACCTATCCGAGTCGGATCTGCCCCGGAAGGTTTTGTTCGCTCGCTTCGCTCGCTCACTGCAGAACTTTTCACCCTCACAGCAAATTCTGCCTGACGAAAAAGTCAAGTTTCGAACATGTGGCTACATGCCCAAAAAAAAAATGCAAATCTAATTTCTGTCTTATAACACCCGGCGTAATTAATGATATGCCAAGTTAGTTTCGGACAAAATAATATTCGAAATATTGTTATTTAAGCCAAGTGATGTTTCTGTCTCATTAAGTTGATGCCAAAATAGATTATACCAAGTCTGTTATGTCCTAAGCGTTTCGGACAAAAAAAATTTAGAGGGAACCCGTTTAGTACAGTACCTACTCTCTGCCACAACCTGATTTGTGCAGGTAGCTAGTTTACAGTAATAGTACGATTTATATTTAATTAAACAAAAATAATTCATACATAAAACCAGTACAGATAAAAATAAATACCTATAACATTAGAATATATAGCATAAAATAAGTATAGTGAAAAATTATATAAACATAAAAGTTAGTACTAAAAATATGTATGAAAAACAATATTATGAACATAAATAATTCTATGTGATGATATTATGAACAAAGATTATTCTAAATACCGATCATTATGAAGTTAAATTGTATAAGAAAAAATTTCGGAGTTCCAATAATCTAAGTTGCAATTTTATAAATACTTTGGCGCACCCTAAAATATTAAACTGTTCGCAGTATGTTATTTACTTCGTTAGTCTTAATAACAAAATAAATGATATGTATATAAACGAGATATATTCAGCGTAAAGGGTTCGAAGAAACTCCAAATATACAAAAAAATAGACCTTTTACTTTACAGTATCCTCCACTTACTATCAGTCCGACATAATCTTGGCCGCTTTTTTAATAAAAGATTTCATCATAAAACCAATCTTTTATTCAAATAACATATAATAATTGAAAATTAGTAGTAAGTAATTAGATCAAATAATAATATCAAGTTCTAGAACAACTGTTAATCAATGTGAGGAAATGCCGCACCATCGTCGAAGCCAAGCCATCTGGCAGCGGGCTTGAAGCGGTGGCGAGTGCCTCGAATGCACATGCTTGTGGCGCGTATTACTGCGACATTAATTCTCGCTCGAAGCCAGCCTAAGATGGTACTCAACGAGCGATTCCAGCGTTCGGATATGGTTTTTTTCATCATAAAACTGATCGCGAGTAAGACATTTTTCAGAAAATACCCACTCACTAGTGCTGTTTAAATTTATTTATTTACCTAAACAACTAGCAAGGACGCCAGGATTTATAGCACATCCAGGTGGCTGCTCAGTTCCTGTTACAATATTAGGCTGATAGCCATTTTGGTCGGCAGTATATTCTACTGTGTACTTCACACCGTCGATGAAGAAAGTGTACTTTCCCTTGAGGACCAGGATCTCTACTGGTTTACCATCGTTGGTTACTGTCTCCAGATTGCCTTCTGCCTCCACGTTCGTACCATCGCTCTGTGTGAATCTGTAAAAATCCCCATTGATATGTAATGAAATGAAATGAACTGAAATGAAAAATGTTTATTTGATGCTAAAAATAGAAACCAAAAGAAAACTTAATCTATGCTAAATCTTAACCTAAGTACAAAGCATCAAAATGGATGCCACTCAGCATTTGCCGATAACTATATAAAGGGTTTTTCACCACACTGCTCGTAAACACGCTGTTTGTCCTTCAATTTCAGCGCAAAACTGTGTTTTAATCTCTAGAGGTTAAAGTAATTTTTTTTTAATCTTCTGGGTAGACTAAAGCAATAACTTATACGGCCTGAGAGTGCAATAAGCTTTTTGACGTTTGAACTAGACAGTACGTTCGAAAACTCAATAGTTTCAAACAGATTCATACACATGAACCTTTCATAATATTATATTCAATATGCTAAAATCCAAATTAAACACCAGATTTTGTTGTAAAAGGCTTTTTAAATATTTATAACACGGGTTACTCACGTAATTTAAGTCGATAATTGCTCGACATGTTTCGATCCATTTAGAGGATCCTCATCATGGAGTATCCGCGACCAAAGCCCGACGTGTACTGCGGGCTTGCGCTCTGCTAGAGCGGGTGCTGGCCGCGGGAGCAATTATCGACTTAAATTACGTGAGTAACCCGTGTTATAAATATTTAAATATGTTTGAGTCTCACGTTATAATTCTAAAAAGGCTTTTTAATTAAAAGTTCTAAAAATACGACAAATAAAAACAATAGGAAAATAAAAGTGTTGACACTACGCAATTTTCAGAACGCATCCGTATATTTTTTCTTTTAAAATCTAAACGAGTTCAGTCTTGTTTTGTTTTCTTTCACTCTTAATTTTCAAGTTTTCGGGTAATTGCGAGATGCGAAAGTGGGATAATTCCGAAAATCACAGAAAAATCGCCAATAACTACATGAGTCTCATTTTGGAATTATCCTGATTTTTTAAGCACTGCCACACCAAGATAAATATTTGAGGTTATTGTTTTATTATTTGTTGATTTGTTTATTTTTTGGAAGTTGAGGACTTGCAAATAAATACCTTCTTTTCTAAATAAAAAAAAAAAAAAACTGTCCGTGTCAGCACGCTATGCTCTTTTTCAAATCAGCAAAATAAATATTTAATTACCTACAACCAGTGTCAATTTTTATTTACCTTTGTATACATAAGTTTTATTTTTATAATTAGTTCGTATTTTATAGTAAGTTATTTATAAGTGTGGATGCAACCTTCAACCCAGCCTGGTGACAGTACTTCGTCCAATCACTCGTGCACCCAATGTCACAAAAGTTTTAATACCATAAGAGGACTTAATATCCATTTTACCAAATCACACCGTAAGTGCCACAGTCAAAATACCTCTCCTATAACTAGCAGCACTCTCATTCCGCCTCCTGTACCTTCTTTAACTAATCATGCAGACATCCCGCTCCATCTCCATATCAGCAATCTAAAACATAATGTACCCCTAGTAAAAAGAATTCCCCGAGGAGCTAGAATCACCGTTGCAACCCATCTTTCAAAATTCATAGAAAAATGCGTAGAAAACAATAGAATCGAAGATTGGCACAACCTTTTTCTATTTTCCTACCGCACCCTTCACGTAAATAAAGATGATTCTACTATTTCCCTTACTCAAAAAATAAAAAATAACTGCGATATTCAAACTTCTGTTCCTTTTTCAGTAAAACCTCAAAATAATGGTAATTTTAACCGCCGCAAATACATTGAATCTAAAATTAGTGAAGGAGACCTTAAAGGCGCAGCTCGTCTTTTGTTTTCAAACGAGATGCTGTCACCCGACACTCCAGACACATATTTGGCCCTACAGACTAAACACCCCCCAGCTCCTTTAACTCCGTATTTTCTGGATCCACCAACGGCACACCAGGTATGCTTAGAAATAAAGAACAAAGACACTCTTGATGCTATATTGTCTTTTAAATCCGGCTCCGCAGCAGGCCTGGACGGTATCTCACCCCAACACCTAAAGGACTTAATCTGCTTTTCATCAGGCGATGCTGGTGACAAGCTTCTAAATTCCCTCACAAAATTAGTTAATTGTATGTATTCAGGCAACATTAATCCCGACATAGTTCCCATACTTTTCGGTGCCAACCTTATTGCACTCACTAAGAAAGACGGGGGGGTGAGACCGATAGCCGTTGGTACAACACTTCGGCGCCTCGCTTCCAAAATCGCAGTCAAACATATAATTTCCAAATTGCAACCCCTATTTGAACCCATACAACTTGGCTTCGGCACCAAAGGAGGCTGCGAGGCAGCTGTGCACTCCTTGCGCACCTACCTCTCTAACACAACGTCCGAAGTGTTGGTCAAAATAGATGTCAAAAACGCATTTAATTCGATAAATCGGGACACCCTGCTGTCAGAAATTAAACAAAATATTCCTGAAATTTACAATTATCTTCTCCTTTCTTATGCTGACCCTACAAAACTTTTATACCATGAAAATATTTTGTCCTCTGAAGTCGGCTGTCAGCAGGGTGATCCACTCGGGCCAGCTATTTTTTCTTTGGCTATTAACCCTATAATTCAGAAATTAAATTCTAAATTCAATGTGTGGTACCTTGATGACGGAACCCTAGGAGGCGACGTAGACACCGTAATCGCAGACCTCGCGACGATAAAAACGGAATTTAAGAAAATTGGACTTGAAATAAATTTTAATAAATGTGAACTATATATTCCCGAAACACTTGTAAATGCCGACGAAATTGACCAAAAATTTCAATTGTTAACGCCAAACATAAAATTAGTGGACAAGAACTCTCTCTGCCTCCTAGGGTCCCCCGTTTTCGAAGAAAATTTTTCGGAATATATACAAAATTCTATATCTAAATTCAAAAATTATACAGAGCGTCTTCTTGAAATAAGTCCCCATTACGCTGTATCCATTATTAAATCCTGCCTTTTCGTTCCTAAATTAACGTATGTCCTACGTTGTAGCCCTATATGGAAATTCGAGAATATTTTACTCCCTTTAGATGACCTCGTAAAATCTACTTTGGAATCAATTTTGAACATTCAACTCAACAACGATTCTTGGACCCAAGCATCCCTGCCCATCAGACATGGTGGGTTAGGCATTCGTAAAATTTCCAGTGTGTCCTTGCCAGCTTTTTTGTCGTCCATCCACAGCTCAACTAATCTCATGGGCAAAATTCTACGGGGTCTCCCCGCAAACTATGAGATTGTGGGCCTGGAGGAAGCTAAAAAAGCTTGGTCAAGCGCTTGCCCGAGTCGAGATTTCCCAACCCTTCCAAATCATCAAAGGAGCTGGGACGACATTATGTGCCAAATTTGCTATCAAACCCTATTAAGTCAAAGTACAGGCTCAGAACGGGCCAGATTACTGGCGTCGGGGACAAGGGAGTCTGGTGAATGGTTACGAGCCTATCCGTCGCCTAACACTGGTACCTTCCTTGAACCCGACACTCTTCGCCTGGCAACCTGTCTTCGGCTTGGTATCCGAATTTGTGCTCCACACAGGTGCCCCTGCGGAAGTGATGTCGACGAATTGGGACACCACGGGCTGTCGTGTCAAAAAAGTGCAGGCCGCTTTTCAAGACACGCCGCACTTAATAACATCATTCGTCGGTCTCTCGCCTCAGTCAACGTGCCCGCTATATTAGAGCCTTCCGGCATAGCCAGAGACGACGGCAAGAGACCAGACGGGATGTCACTGATTCCATGGAGGTTGGGGAGGGTGTTAGTGTGGGATGCTACCTGCGTAGACACGCTGGCCCCTTCCCACCTCTCCGGAACCAGTATTCAGGCAGGTGCGGCGGCTAAAGCGGCCGAAAAGCTAAAAACTCATAAGTACAGGGGTCTTGGTCCCGAATACATTTTCATGCCATTCAGGGTTGAGACCCTAGGCCCGTGGGGTCCCAATGCTATCCAGTTCCACAAAGAACTCGCCAAAAAGCTGGTCGACACCACTGGTGACCGAAGAGCTGGCAGCTTCCTCGCGCAAAGGATTAGTATTGCCATACAGCGGGGAAATGCTGCCAGTATCCTCGGCACCATGCCAAGGGGGCCCCATTTTTTAGATGTATTTTAGGTTTATTTAGTTTTAATTTGTTAGTTTTAATTTAGTGTTATTTATAAGGTTTTTTTTTATTTACCTATTTATTATGTAATTATTTTGTTTATCTACCGAATAAAGATTTCTATGAATACCTTCTAATTTGTTATGTTTGAGTTTTATTTCGCATGTTTCCTCGCTTTAGTGTGGTGAAAAATGTTGTGTTTCACTCGGCAGCAAAGCTTGTTCAACTCTCGTGCCTTAAAACCCTCGCATCGCTCAAGATTCCATTTTCTGTTCAATTCTGGAATCTTTCACTTGCTCGGGTTTCAATATTTGCACGAGAGTTAAACAATCACTTTGCTCCCTAGTAAAACAAATAACTATTAGTTATGGCGCTGGCTTTCAGGGCAACCAGAAATATTAAATAAATAATAAATAAATAAATAAATAAATATCTTGGGGACATCTTACACAAATCAACCTAGTCCCACGGTAAGCTCAATTAAGGCTTGTGTTGTGGGTACCAGGCGACGATATATATAATAGATAGATACGTATAGATACTTAGATACATACACAGCCATGACCAAGGAACAAACATTTGTGATAAATAAATACACAAAGAATGCCCTCGCCGGGATTCGAACCCGGAACCTCCAGCTTCGTAGGCAGGGTCACTACCAACTAGGCTACGGAGGCTGACAAATTACAATATTATTGATGAATTAACACTAATCTGTTGACAAAATAAATAAATTAGTAAATGAATGAGTTACAATTAGAGTTACTACACTGCGACTTAATAAAGTACGCATAGTAAACAGTGTGAGCAAATTCCATAGGTGTGCTCATATGGGGCATATGTACTCATATAAATTAAGGAAAGATGATTCTTAAAGCCAAAATTAATGTTTTGTTTTCTTACAGATATTAGGTATCATATACCGAGCTTACGAGTATGTACGTACTTAGCTTTTGCGGCTGATGCTATACCAGGCCACTCGGTTAAAAAAAAGACCTAGTTCACCAATACAACGTCCACGGTGAGGCGAGGCTATGAAACTGGGTCTTTTTTTCTGATATAATATTTTTTTTCCACTAAATTCTACTAGTAAATGAACGTAAACTTTAGGTTCAGCAAGTAAAGTCGCAGTCAAATTGAATGGCATTGATTTCTAATCACAATCTTCGATAAAATGCAAAGTGAAGTGAAATTCCCTAACAACTTTTCTTTGTGTTACTAAATGCAACAAAGTAAAGCTTTATCGAAAAATAAATTCTTTATAGATACGATTCCATCTGGTTTTTATATGAGTAAGAACTTTTTTGCGATGTGTAGTCCAGTACGATCGTTGCCTATGAAGGTGCATTTAAACCAAACGAGCATTCGCTATTAAACTCGACCAAACGAGTGGGGGATAAAATTTTTATCCCCCACTCTACGACATCAACGATATCACGTATTGTGTAACGATCGAATTTCGCAGAGTAGGAGGTTAGAATTGCGAATGCTCGTTTGAGCTGAATGTACCTTTAGGTAATTTACGAATGATCATAAAATAATTACATAGTGTTAAAACCTTCTTTGCCGCCAGGATTGTAGTTGTCGTAGTGAGTGAGCTCCACAACTTCAGGCTCTTTACCTGGTCTTGCAGACACTGCTGCCATCAAGCAGAAAAGGAACCACTGAAAAACAAATGAAGTGCAGTTTTTTATCTCCTTATTCAAAAACGTCTCGTAACTTAGCCAGCCACCATGAATTGTTTGTCTCTTTTGTTCTTATCAATGTATATAGGACTGAAAGGGACAAACAATACTTAGCCGCTTGGTAAGTTAGGAGACGTTGATGAATGGGGGGGGGGGGGGGGTAAGTATTTATTGACTTTGACTCAAGTGGAAAAAAGGCTACGAAATGCTATTTATATAATTATACACTTACCGGTTTCATTGTGTTGTGGTAGGGTAAAATGACACTGCCAAATGACATAATGTCTAAAGTTCTATCCTTTTTATAGACGTAACGAAATCAAATCTAGATCTACAAGTTTTGTATGTTAATATTTTTTGACCGACCCAGTCAATGTTATTGCCAAAGTTGAAGGACTACGACATTTTTCATTTACCATCAATGGGTGAAATGAAAATCATGATTATGTTCCACGCCACGACTGACCTAATAATACATCATCAGCCTATATTAGTCCACTGCTGGGCACGGTCCTCTTCTAAGCCCATGCGCGTGGACGCATTAGGAGGTTTATGCTCTGGGCAAGTACGTTGGGCAAGTGGGTTGCCGATCGCAGTAGTGTGTCCACTATGATATTGCTGCTGTCCATCATCAATCTTCGATATATAAATAGTCGGTGACACTTTAATCCCTTAGCCGACTCTTACGACACCCTAGGGAAGAAAAAAATTCGGCACGGCCAATTCTTCTTCTTCTTTTCTTTCCTAGCGTTATCCCGGCCTTTGCCATGGTCCGCTTTCCTGCTACATTTCCTTCCACTTCCACGCAATCCTGGGCATCTTCTACTACCATACGGCTAATAATTTAATTAATAATAAAAAAATCAAAACAAGCATGAATGTGCATTTCGTTTGATATTCACCAATCACATTCTCGAAACGTAGCACATCTATGATGCATGTTCTGCGATGCTTAGTTGTGACTGGTGAATATCAAATGCATTAACATAGCATAGCTCTAAAGAAAAGGCACCCTTAATGCCCGCATAAACACAAGAGTAATAATAATGTTCTTATGAAGTTACTAAGTTTGTGACAGTTCATGTTCGCTCGAGGGGTGTACAGTCATCATCAGAAATATCTGAGCTGCAAAGAATATCTAAACATGCCCTCTAACGCCATAACAATAAAGGTCTGGATGCTTAGCCAAGTTGCCAATCGCTAACGCTTAGTAGTATCGTAGTTTTCCCTCTCTGTCAATCTTTCATATTAGTGCGACAAAGACAGTTAGCGGCCTTTCGTTTGCGATGGACGACTAAGCGTGAGCGATTGGCAACCTGTATGTATAAGCATCCTGCTCAGATATTTGTGAACATACAGGTTGCCAACCTTGGCCGCTCCGATATAACGATGGCGATTGTACCATGTGCATTGTCGATCCTTTCGTATAAAGGAGGAAGTTGTGAATTCTTCCAATGTTAATTACCTACATTTTTTAATTTTACCGCTATTTTCTACTGTCAAAGGTTGGTGGACGGAGTATATCATAACTATCATAAGAGTTTGTACTTATCTTAACATTTGTTACACATTGACGACATCGTCTTTTTTTGTTTTTGTTAAGGGCTTAACTATGTAATTGTTGTGCTATCGGCCCATTATGGGAAGAAGTGGATTATTATTAGTATTATTACACACACACACTGTTTTTGGTTCCCATAATATGACTCCTCTACCACGTATTCGATTCATTTCAATTTAATCAATCATTTACTTAATGCGGTGTAAAGTATTTCATAAAGTATTAGTTATTTAGTATTTAATTGCACGAAAACAACATTAACAGTTTGGTCTTTTGCATTTTAATTTTATTGACAAATTGTAAAAATGGAAATGGGTAATAATTGTAAAAAACAAACTACCATTCGAGCTTTCTCATATCATCGAATTTTTTATCATGCAATTTTGTATAGGTAACAGGTAATATAAATATTAAAAAATATAAAATAAAGATATCCGAGAAAAAATAAACGCGTAAATTACCATTTGAATGTTTGATCAAAAGAATTTATTATGGCTTGGAAAAAATATTAAAAAGATGCAAAACGAATACAAGCTTATGAAAAACGCTAAGCGAAAACCAATAAAATCTTTTTTTTTGTTACGTACATGCACATCTTGAATTTCATTATTTACCTGTACCTAGACAACTAGCAAGAACCTTAACGTCTATAGAACAACCAGATCCAGGTGGTTGCTCAGTTCCTGTGACAATATTAGGCCGGTAGCCATTTTGGTCGGCAGTATATTCTACTGTGTACTTCACACCATCGATGAAGAAAGTGTACTTTCCCTTAAAGACTAGGATCTCTACTTCTTTCCCATTGTTGGTAACTTTCTCCAGATTCCCTTCTGATTCTACGCTCGTACCATCGCTCTGTGTGAATCTGTAAAAAAAGCAGTTGTAATGATTTTCATATTGTTTACCTGCTGTCCCTTCTGGGTCACGCATGTCTTCATTACATTAGGTAGGGAACAGTAGGGAAGGTTCACTTGTCAGAGTGCTAATCAACATACACTCGCGGTCAATGAATGAAAATGAAATGAATACGGGTCAGGTGTATTTTTCATTGAAAAGACTGCAAACGGGCTGATTTCAAATACATGTTTAGAATGTTTACAGGATAAGTGGAATCCAAATTAAAATCCACTTGTATTGGAATTTTACTAATTTTGCCATAGCATCCAAAAACATAATTATAAATTGTCACCGTTTTTTTTATCTTCAGTCACTGACTGGACTGTATTTATCATTAAGTTCTCATTAGGATTTGTCTAAGAAGCCCAAATTTGATAGCGTAAAGTCATTTCATTTCCAAGGATCTACACATTATATTGCATTGTGTATTGGATCAAAACTCCTAGGCTGGGAATGGGCTGGCCACGGCTGCTACCATACACCCTGGGCTAAATTGGCTGCGAAGTGAGACCCAGCGCAGCGCTATCGGGGCAAGTAGAGTCGGAGATGGCGACATGACCTAGACCACCGATGTCATATATACCATAGATCAAGCAAACGTATCGTGAAATCCACTTACTTCTAACTCTTTACCAACATTTTATCATTAATTAAGGATAAAATAAAACATACACAGTGCTAAAACCTTCTTTGCCGCCAGGGTTGTAGATGTCAGAGAAAGTGAGCTCCACAACATCAGGCTCTTTACCAGGTCTAGCAGACGTTGCTGCGGTCACGCACAAGAGGAACCACTGAAAAAAAATCACTAACGAAATAAATATGTTTAGACATTAGATATCTGACGGCAGTATGAATAAATTTGTCACCACCACAACTCTTCCTGCGGGTCTCGTGGTGTCGAGTTGACTAAGGGATTGAAGTGTCACTGACACCATTATTTGATCAAATCATAGGCAGCAGCGTCATCATAGTGGACATTACTGCGATTGTCAGTCCGCTTGCCCAGCATGGCGATTATTACGTCCTAATGCATCTACATGTATATGCATAATGAATAGGAGAGGACTGTGTCCAGCAATGAACTGAGTTGATGTAATATACCAAAGAAATAAGTTAGTAAGTTTACCAACGCTGGAGGTGGGATTAGAACCCAAGTCCTCAGCTGTAGCGGCTGATGCCTAAACCACTTGAAATAAATATGTACAGATGCTGTGTGAGGAAGACAGGACTGTGATTCATAGAGGCCTATTTCATGTTAGGTACACTTGCGTTGTAAATACAAGGGTAGTTAATTACATGACAGAGATATAAAAATATTGACAACTGTAAACGTGCTATTCGAAATGAAACAGCATTAGACGGTATGAAATACGCGTACATTGAATCCGGCAGCCATTTCGTCATTTTGGTCTCTAATTTACTTACATTATGAATGGTCCACGGAAAAAACATGTCCAGTGCTTAAAAATTTCAGGGCAAATTCACATTTTATGCCCTTAAAATAAGGTGGTTTTTCCTGATGTAATTTGAATCAAATTAGACATGCTGTCTCCGTGGACTCTATTCATATATTATATTTTAGCGTAATATTTTGTCCGAAATTATCTCATATAAGTATTCGGGAATGGTGAAACATGTCCTTAGTGTAAGCATGGTCTATAAAAATATGTCGTTAAAAAAATTGTAATACATCGAGTAGGCACATCATTTTGAGTAGGTAACCAAAATGAAGCCACGAATACTTACCAGTTTCATAGCGTGGCGTGGGATGATTATTGCCAAATGACATAATAGTTAAAATGCTATCCTTTTTATATGGGTACCTAAGAAAATGAAATCTAACTAGATCTACAAGTTAGGTATGTAAATATTGTTTGAGCGAATGCTAATACCAAAGTTGAAGGACTATGTGATTTGTCATTTCTCATACAACAATTGGTGAAATGACGATTCACTACGAATTTATGCCGAGCAATAATGTTTTTTTTTGAATGTGTTTTATTTTTATACCGTAAAGTAAAACGGGGTGTGTAGGGATAATGAGGACGGTTAGGCTTTTTAAGGGGAAAATTGGGTTGAAAGAAGGCTGGATTGGAGTCCAGTTATCCAGGGCATAAAATCCTTACTCATAGTAATTACTTATGTAATTTTACGTAAATTATAGGTACTAAAATAAAAATGCATATTTCAATCATTTTCTTTATGTAAAAGAGTAATTTTCGTATTCGACGTAGGTAGCTATGCAAAGAGGCACCAATCCATACGAACTTAATTTTAAAAATTGACTTATTTGTTTTGATTACACTTTGTGAATAGAATGAAGAATTCACGTGGGTTGGTTCCCTTTTGCTTGATTACATTATAAAAAGATAAAAAATACATAACAAGAGTCAAATTATAGCCGATTCATCATCAGCCGATAGAATACAATGGCAAACATGGAACCGAATATATTTATCTACATAAAATAAATTATAAAAAAGGCGATTACACAAAGTCAATTCATTGACAGGGCTATTTTAATTGAAAAATTGGTGCAAATTGACACTATCCAGGACCTAAACAGCTAGCGAGGATCAATCCGCCCACACACCCTGCAGAGGCCGGTGGCGGATCAGTCCCAGTGGTCAAATAGGGTCGATACCCATTTTCATCAGCCGTGTAGCGCACCGTGTATTTCACACCATCAGCAAAGAAGGTGTATCTTCCTGAAGCCACGTAGCTGTCCACCTCTTTGCCATCTTTGACGACTTTGGTCTGGAAGCCTTGTGCCTCGACGATCGTACCGTCGCTTAGGGTGAAGCTGTAAACAGAAATGTCGTCGTATAATCAATAAATATTTTTTGTTTTATAAATATATTCTTGTTTACTTCTATGACAGTATTTTGTCAACAATAATGAAAAAATAGTCCGAAAAATTGGAATATGATTGGTAATATATTTTTTTTGATGCACCAGTTTTTGGATGTTTGGCTGATTTGACTCATCAAAAAGAAACAAATGTACTTTGTGCTAATTTTACTACGAATTGTTCAAGCCTCATGTAAAAGAAGTTTCACAAAAAGTCGATGTCATGAAAATTAGCAAAGTACCTATACCTAGAGGGTGATTTATTAATCACAGTTCAAATTTTAGAGGGTTAAATCTGAGATCATACTGATGAACATTTACTATGGGACCGTCATACATCAGATTCGAGAAAAGAAATACGATGTTCCATACAAACACTGAGATTAGTAGGCGGTTATTTATTGGAACATACATTTTTCGAATCGGATGTCGATATCATTGTAAATGTGGATCAATATGACCTCAGAATTAGTCCTATAAAATTTTAACGGTGAATAAAAAACCGTGTCTTTTTTTAAATCTTATTATCCAGCGATAATGACGTAAAAAAATAAATTACAAATAATTGTATGCCCCATCGCCTGGATTGTGGTTGTCGAAGTAAGTGAGCTCCACATCCGGCTTTTTCTCAGCAGGTCTTGCGAGCGCAGCCGCCGCCAGGCAGCCGAATATGACCCACTGCAATAAAAAAGTGAACTTACATTTCTTTCATAAAACCAAATCAAAATCAGTTTGTATCCACGTGTTACTGGTATTATTATACAGGATGATATTTGGATCGTGGAGGAGCAGGGTACAAGGGACGGTCATACTAAGCAACTTTCATTATGGAGACAACCACGGAAAATAAATACATTTCATTTCATTTTCTGAAATCGAGAATCAGTTAATATTAACTCTCCTTGTTCTCCCTTATTCCACGACTCAGATGTCACCTTGTACCTATTATTAATAAAATTACGAAGATAGTATAGAAGATAGGTATATTATTTTATTTGTTTTTGTTTATTTCTCCTTATGTCAATAGCTTTTTTAGTTTTCTCTGTCACTTAGGTCTTGTTCAAAATTAGAGATCATTGTTTTTTGGTCGATCACGATTTCCACGATGATCAAAAATGTTGACGGATGACAGCCATCCCGAGACAGATTTTTTTAAACTAATTCGCTATAGATAACTTTATAAAAAAAGGAAATTATTATTTTATAGTCCATTAGTATACCAATTGTCAGTAGAATCTAAAAAAAAATAAAAAATGGCTGATTTTCTTTTCCATTGCATTTGACGTCATAAATAGACACATCATGAATCACTTCAGCAGATATATTTTTACGTTAATTCTAATAAGCATCACTAACTTAAACTAAAAATGTATGTGAATTCAAGGCTTGCGATTTTAAGTTCGTAATAAAACCAAGATTGTATTCTAAAAGTGCGTGATTATGGAATAATGTAGGTTTTTAAGTTAGTTGACATTTTTTAAGATTCTACTGATAATTGGTATGAAGGTGACTTGGGGAGCATATTTTATCTACTTATAAGGTTATTTTTAGAATATCTATTACGTTGTAGTAGTTAGTAAGTTTTTAGGGTTTCTAAGTTTATAATTTAATGTTATATAATATGTAATGTCATCATTTTACAATTGTTAATACTTATTAAATTGGTATAGTATATCATATTAAGAAAACAAGTTTTTTCTTTAAATTAAAGAGAGTTCATTGTTTGATTTAATTTCAAACTTCTGGAATACAAGAGTTTTTGTGTGTCCACTTGTTTGTCTGGAGACAATAATAATATCCCTTATTTTTCATTCATTTTTGATATGATAATTTACTGATAACCAATAATTATTCAAGTAAGATTTAGACATTATGAATTTCATTCATACGAATTGATAAATGTTCGTACGAATCTTTTCTTTCTGTAGCGATATCAAAAACTAAAAATAAAAATAAACATTAAACTGCAATCCAAATTTTGTTTAAAAAACAATGAAGTAGTTGTCAATTTGAAATTTCATACAAAACAAGGAATTAAAACATTCAAAACTACAAAATATTAAAAATAATGCACTAACCAGTTTCATTGTGATGTGATCATCCAGCCAAGTGACACAATAGCCAAAATATCTAACCTTTTTATATCAAAATAATAGTAAGCAAAATATGTTAATATTGTCTGAGGTAGGTAGTTCAAAAAGCAAAGTTGAAGGACTACGACTTGTTAATGTATTACAAAATGAATGGGTCAATAGTACCATTTTTGACTTTTTAAAATTGTGTTTTTTTGTTAGGTAGTATAGGTTTTTAGCTTTCTTTGCGGAAATGTGCTTTCAGTCAGTCAGAGTCATCAGTAACAGCCGAAAGACGTCCACTGCTGAACATAGGCCTCTCCCAAAGATTGCCACTATGACCGGTCCTGTGCCACCCGCATCCAGCGGACTCCTGCGACCTTACCAGGTCATCAGTCCACCTTGTGAGGGGCCTACCCACTACCCACGTCAGTTTCAGTGTCAACCAATTATTATTAGGTTAAAGTTGACATGTTCCTTTAGGTTTGTTGTATTGATAATAGAATTACTTGGGTAAAGTTGGGCAAATTGGGCAAAGGAAATTATTATATCTGCTTAATAAAATTACGACGAGAATATATTTTGAGGCGTATAATAAATAATGTTTCATGCGGTACTTACGATCATAACCATGCAGCATTGCGTTATCTTCTGCAGCCATGGCAATTGTGTCTTGAAAAAGCTCTCCATACTCGTATACGGAGCGAAACATGTCAAAAATATTTTGACTTAAAAAATGTGAGTAACCCGTATTAAATACAATCTTAGTTTGATTGAGAGTCACAAATTTTGTGTGTAGAGGTTTAGACGCTTTTGAAGATTATTTCGATACCTTTGGGTTCAATTGTCGTAAAGGACATTTTGGCGAAAATGAGTTATATTATATATTATGTATATACAGTTTTGTTCAGAATTTTAAGCGCTATCGATCTGTATAGTTGTTTTTAAATATATTTGTTTTCAAAACTAAAAATGTATATAGATTAAATCTAACTTATCTACTTAGCCTAAACTATAAATGTTATAGTTTATGTATAGTTAAAGTTTCGATATTTTATTTCTTCGATAGTTTACTGCCCATGGAATACCGTCCGTATTCGTACAGACCGTCCGTAACTATGCCAGTATAATACATACAGGGGCGGAATAGTTAAGCTATCGCGCGGATAGTACAGTTAGTAGTACTGATACATTTATCAAGAAAGAATAGTATTGTATGAAAAAACTTCAAATATGTAAAATAATAATATGTTAACAAGTAGTATTTTACGGAATTACGACTTCTCTCTACTTATTAGATTGCAATTTACTTTGTGAAACCTAACAACTGTGAATCAATTATAACCATGGTCATTAAATTAAGGTTTTGTGTAATTTGAACTATATTTTTTTGATAAAGTTGTAAGAGGTGAGTAAGAAAACAAGTATCAAGTTCGCCCCGCGTGGGAGTTGCTTAGTAAACTTTACATATTTTAACAAGTATGTGAATACAAATGTTTTTGGCGACACACATGGTAAAGGTCAAGGTCAATTACATTATATTATTAATGATCTTTTATTTACCTGTTTATTTACAAAAAAATGTTAGATTCATGTGTATGCATTTCTATAAAATTGTGCGTTATGTTCTAAAAAGTCGCTGAAATTATAGAGTGTGAAACAGATTGCTTAAATAGATTGTTTAAATAATCATTTGATTATCGTGTTTTGTCAAAAACGATGAGGAAGACGTATACGAAAAAAATCGTTTTTGTTCCAAGGGTTTGATTTTATCTAGATGACAGATACTATATCTGAACTGAATATCCCCTTATACGGATCACCACTATATTAATTTGAACTTTTACGATTTTCAGGGACATTTATAATAATATCGTAAGTAAAATAAATGTGCGCAATTGCATTCGTACTTTATATTCGTACATGTAAATATTTACAAAATTTCTCTTGATTGAAGGTTTAGTTTTTTATGTTGCGCTATATCCAAAACGAAGAGTTTAAACCGGCGCGATTACCCACGGAGTGGACAACGTGAGATAATAAGTCATTGCATAAAAACAATATTTAAACTTACGGTACTGAAATTAAATTAAAACAACGATTTAATTGAATAGATTTTATTTTTCTCACGATAGTTATTTAAGTACTTGATTACATCTGAATTTCATATGCGCATTGAAATAGCCTCAAATATTTGAAAAAAAATTGAAACATGGGGTATGTTTGAAAAAAACTGATGTCTATTTGATAACGTCCATTATACTATGAAGGGTCCACAGAAAGAACATGTCTAGTCAATTTAAATTACAGAAGGAAAAACCACCTTACTTTTAACAGAACAAGGTGTGAATTTACCATGATTTTTTTAAGCACTGGACATGTTTTTTCCGTTGACCCTTCATATAGCATATAGGTGAACCATCGCGAATATATCTAACAGAACCTTAAGGTGCATTCAGACCAAACGAGCATTCGCTATTCTATCCCTCACTCTACGAAATCAACCAATCACGTTTTGAATAACAATCGAATTTCATAGAGTAGGGGGTAGAAAAGCGAATGCTTTTGGGCTGAATGCACCTTTAGGTAGAGGGACGTAAGAGCATAATTATTGTCAATTTGTCACTTATCTTTCCTTCGTTGCCTACGATACTACTCGTATTGTTCGTATAGTTTACGAAACGAACGTTTAAGGGTTCGATAAGAAGATTGGGCATGAAACTCTTAACTTATTTTGTCTCAAGAAGAGAAATAGTGATGTATACATCCGAGGCACTAAGATCCTTATTTTCTTCAGCCGAGAAGACTAGCAACGACTCCAGGCGGGACGGCTCCACCAGGACCTTGTTCAATGGTGGGCTGGTATCCATTTTCGTCGGCTGTGTACGTCACCGTATAGGTGATTCCGTCAATGACGTAAGAGAATACACCCTTGATGGCTAACGCTGCACTTTCACCGGCCTTGAAAAGGGTTCCTTCGGCCTCGTTCTTGGTGCCATCGGATTGCTCGAAGCTGTAAAAATATACGTTTGATGAACACCTGAGTCAGGCATTATTTAAAAATGTTATGAATATTTATTAACATTTGTATATTTTCGTTGTGATAGCAATGAATATGAATTCTAGATAATTAATTCAGATATTTTTGGGTACATGCGATACCAAATCTGCTTATTTACATATTTGTGTTTTATAATGAAATGATCTTCAGTGTACAATCAAAAAACAATGTTGTCGACTTTATTACTACTAATTAGAGTCGAAAAGTGGCAACCCACACTTTTTCTTTACTGTATACAAATCGATCTAGAGCCACTCAGGAGTCGGTCAATAATTATGATAAACGCATAAATATCTTTACATAATTGAAATTAAAAATAATATATCGATATTTTTCACGGGTTAACGTGGCTAAAATTTCTTAACTGTGTCAAAATTAATAATTATGAAAAAAACATTTTTTTCTGAAAATAATAACAATTGATCCCACCTTCAGTGTTGATAAAAATATATTATGTACATAATAGTGTTACTAATAAAAAAACATGACAAAAAAAAAAAAAAACAATTTAAGCTGTTCCATAAAATAAAAATTTTTCGTTAAACGGTATAAGCTGAAAGCATGTTCACCTGTATCTAAAGGCGCCATTTGCAGAGTTGTCATTTTCATATGCCAAAACTTGCACGTCCGAGGGATTGAAGTTTAGTGAAGCCGGCGCGGCCAATGCTGTTGCGACCAAACATAAAAGAACTAACTGAAAATAAATACAATTTTCATCAGTAAGTTTCATAACACTATCAACTATTTAAAATAAAAATAAATAAATAAAAATTATTTATTTGAAATGAAAAACCTTAAACTAATACATAAATATCCTGCGGCCCCACACTAGGCAATGCCTGTCACGTGGCGACCAGATTCGGTTTTAAAGGAAGTGATTTACATTTTGTTTTACTTCGATTACCTACAGCCGTTGCTAAGATTCACTTTACAAACTTCACTTTACAATTCATCGAATGAAATACCTATGACACCCAATAAGTCCCACGGTAAGCTCAATTAAGGCTTGTGTTGTGGGTACTAGGCGACGATATATAGGTATAATAGATAGATACACATAGATACTTAAATACATGGACAGCCATGACCAAGGAACAAATATTTGCTAAATTATTTGTTTCGTTATAAAAATAAGTAATAAGTAAATGCAATGAACTAGATTTTAATTTAATAAGTTTGTTAGGTATCCATTCAAACTCACCAGTTTCATTTTGATGTTTTTGTATCGATAGATGCGACCAAATGACATAACAATATTAAAACAGGTCCTTTTTATATTTGAAATTAAGTGTGCCTATTTATAACTAGCGAATATTTAAAAAGCTGGCTAGTCTGGATTAGTTAAAGATCAAGGTTATCGTGTCATAGAGTTAGGGTACCATAGCATAAATTGCAAAACGTTATTGGTGATTCCCCGCAAGTTTACTTAATTACATTATTTTATGTTCATAATATGTTTTTTAAACAAAACCAGCTTTATCTCAAAGTTGCTTGGAAAGCTCTTGCCTGACTATTCATAATAGATTCGTTATATTTTAACTCTGATCAATCTATCTCTATTATTATCATATAAATCAACCTTAGTTCCATTAAATATCAATTACAATAAAGGAAAGTTTCATACTCATTTTCTGAACACCCGGTATTTCGACATTGTTACAAAAAATGCAATCTTCACTGAGTAATATCGGGTGCTCAATAATTGCAATTATCATGTTTTTTGTAATGTGTTTATAATTAATGGTTATCTGAATAAAAAATTAAATGGTAAATATCCTGTTTTAAGTCATACCAATAATGTAATAAATCACCATATTAGCTTAAACACTTATATAATTTTTAGAAGAATTACCTTTTTTGAGATCTATGATAATTATCGTGGACGTTGCTTCCAATTTCTATTAAAGTGAACTAAATAAAAAGAAAGAAGTGAACCTATAAATTTTTTCAGAACTTGATTGGAACCACTGAGTGGTAAATATTCGTCTTACTTCACCAATATTTGCTGTCAAAGAAGATATTAAAACAGGTAATCATAGCACACAGTTAATAATAGCTTTGGCAAATACGTCTCGTAAATGCTTCCTAAGGTCAGTAGATGATATTTTGCCACTCATTGGAAGATGTAGCTCGTTCCGTATTTAATTAGTTTTTATAATAATTACTTACTTTTCTGTAAAAAGCACAGTTCTGAAAGTTAGTCAACAGTGCAACCAATAGGTGTTATCTAGACCAGGAATTTGACAAGCGCTAAGTTACTGGTTACTTGCTAAGCCTTTAAAAAATTCAAGGATATATTTTATGAATGAAACACTTATAAACTCAATTACTCTAAGGTTAGCTGGAAGAGATCCTTTATAGGGATAAGTTCGCCTTCTTAATAACATTTTTTTATTATTATGTCGAAATTTATATTTTGTACAATAAAGTGCTTTACTACTACTACTACTACTACTTATTGAGTACGTTTTTTTTATCAAAAATAAGAATAAGCATTTTGTATACCGCCTAGCTTTTATCTCCGAAATTTAGAGTAGCTAGCGTAGATGCTTCACGCCTCGCTATGGCTGGAGGGAGTCCCACTTATCCCTCAAATGGATCCCCAAGTCGGGGGGAATTTATGCGTAACGCATTTCCGACTCCATCAACAAAAAAAAGGTGCTTTAAGCCGCGGCATTTTTAAAGAAACTGAAGATTGGCTAAGGTATTCTAAATCTTATTCTTTCCTCTAGTATTCCGTAGCCAAAAATGTTATTTTTAAGCATTTGCCTTTGCATTGTAGTGCAAGTGAAATGTATGAATACTCACATACATGAATGGTTACTATCACGGAAAATTCATGGTGACAACACTGAGCGAGCAATTTTAATTTTGTTGATTACCTAAATGTTGGTCTAAAACACCCGACAATATTAATGTATTAATTATCTACGTAAATGTTTTTGACAAGCAGACTTTTAATTAGTAAACAACAATTTATTGATGCCAATGCCTTTATCTCTCATCGTAACCTTTTAGTATATATAGTTATATATAGTTTATTAGCATACCTGGGATAACTGGGGGCAAGTTATAGGGATTTGATATCGATTAAAAAGATGTCGATATAATTATAATAAAATATGTACTTATTGAACATTCTGGATTACAGTACAGAGGTTCGATGTCGTATCTGATATCGGGCCTCTTCAGGTAGTAAAGGTATGCAGTTGTCATTTTAACCTTTTCAACGCCTTCCCCCTCGCATCAAATGGTGACATACACGCCAGTAACTCTACCAATGAACAACGAAAATAAACCTTATCTGTCAGCAAGACAGTTACTTTGACAGTATAGTCGATGACCACTTTAATGGCTACTGGCGTGGTAGGCAGGACACGGCCACTTTAGTGGTTCTTGGCGTTGAAAAGGTTAATCAAAATGACAATTTAAATATTGATATTTTAATATTAATTGTATATTTTGTAAACTATTTTAAAATAAACGCGTAACTACCCGTTTAAATTTATTTTTTATTTTAATTGAAGATTTATTTATGCCGAATAACATTTTGATGTTGTCATTCACAGTAACATCGATATATTTTTAGTCGATAAAATATTTTGCTACATCACTTTCGTATAAATGCCCCGAGTTAAGGTATGTTTATTCGTATTACAAAATAATCAAGAATATCCTAAAATAATATTTATTCAGAATTGACTGTCTGAATTATTTTTTATTCATGATAGGTTTTTTAAAAGTTCAGTGAAACAAGCGTACATTTATTTACAATATTTAATTTTAATTATTATAATCTATTGAATCAGTATATAAATATTATATACAGCTTCATAATTTTGCTATTTACAGGACTGCTTGAACAGTTTATTGACTTAAAATTATCCGAGGAGGGAGGCGACCACACCGGGTGGGACCGCTCCACCAGGGCCTTGCTCGATGGTTGGCTGGAAACCATTTTCGTCAGCAATGTACGTCACCACGTATGTGACGCCGTCAGGGCCTACCCAGGAGTACTGCCCGCGGACAGCGATGCCCTCATTCTCGGTGCCTTGGTTCCGGAGCTCTCCTTGTTCTTCGTGCTTGCTTCCATCAGATAACTCATACCTGCAAAATAATAAATGTCATTGATGGTCGTATGACAGTGAAGTTTGGACATAGGTTGTTAGCTTAGCTTACACGAATTGGTACGCGCCCAATCCTGAATTGTCGGATTCCTGACGAAGAATCTGCACTTCCTGAGCATTTTGCTGAGGAGCCGCGTAACAAGCAGCCACGAGCGCTAACAACACCAACTGAAACCAATCGAAAAACTTGATAATCAATTCAATATCACTGACACTTCACTTTTGTAATCACTTCACTGAACTAACCGATTTCATTTTGGTTTGTTTTTGGTTTTTGCGACTGCGTGCCTCGAAGATCTGCAAGTTTGTGGGATGCTTATGTTTCCTAACGGTTCTCTTATATATTTCTTCTAATGCCGGGTTACAACATAGCGCGGTTCGATTGCCCTACGGCCTGCCGCATCTGTCGCGGTGGGTGAACGGCCATACATACAAGCATTGTTCATCTGTGTAACCATGTGTATGGACATGGCATGACCTGCGAACGTTTTGTTAAGTAACATCTAATAAGAGTACAAATGTCAATGTTAATAGGAATTTCAAAAGGCTGTAATTTACTCGGCTGCGCAGAAATATTTCATTATTAAAATCATTACTGGCCGTTTATCGGACTGTATAATTTTATGAGCAATTTGATAGACTGCGCGATATGTTACTATGTTTTGTTGGTATCACTTGACTCTGAGATGTAATTGCCAAGAATTACGAAGATGTTTATTATTGGGCTTTTAAGTCGTTAGTTGTTTTCAAATAAAAATGGCCACGAGTCGAAGTTGATGATAAGTATCTGTTTAATTCTTGTAATTTCTAAGTGAGTTACATCTTCAGCCTATGATAGTCCACTGCTGGACGTAGGCCTCTCCTATGAACTATGCGTATAGACGCATTAGGAGGCAAACGACGTCACCACACGGTCTAAGTGAGTTATTTACCTATTATTCCGAGTATTAGGTTCCGGGTTCGAATACCGGCGAGGGCATTCTTTGTGTATTTATTTATCACAAATGTTTGTTCCTTGGTCATGGCTGTCTATGTATTTAAGTATCTATATGTATCTATCTATTATATATATCGTCGCCTGGTACCCACATTACAAGCCTTAATTGAGCTTACCGTGGGACTAGGTCGATTTGTGTAAGATGTCCCAAGATATTTATTTATTATTTATTTATTTATTGATTTATCCCCATAAAAGTAATTACATATTATACCATAATCTAGTAAGTTTGTTTATATACAAAATGACAAGTTATTGCGTAGATCGATATATTTAAATGCCTTATATAGCAAAAGATGGAAGCAACTGGAAGAACATTGTCAGGAAGAGGGTAATACGAAGGAGTCACGACCGAGTATATAATGCAATAATGCGAGGTGGAGTTAAATATGTTTAAAATTGTACCTTATTTTCAAGATAAATATTAGAAAAAGTTCAGGAATAACTAACATTCCCTCACGCCCGATGGCAAATTTCTGGACTCTTCCCAGCATAGTCGGCTCTGTAAATAACCCGTTCAACAATGTCAAAAGATTTTCACAACCTGCAGCATTTAACCTATGACGTCGGTCTACAACCCTTCTAATCTATTTCAAAATATTGAGCTCCTTTCTGTCTTGAGGCATACAAAAAATGGCGCATATCATCTAATACTGTAAGTCGTTACTTCCTTCTGCCAGTGAATGTGCTGACCGAATACACTTTCGTTGACGAGTAGTCACGTTCGAACGAAATCGGCAAACATCAATAAGGTGGTGCCACTTGACAGGGTTATTGGAAATATTATGAATCACGATATTGTCACCGCTGTCAGTTCTTGTTACTTAAGCAGCATAGCATACTTAACATAGCATACATTATATTTACATAGACTGTAGACATATATAATACCGATCTCATAGTTCGTGATTAGCTCAAAAGTTAACCGGAACTTCATTACAGGCATGAGTTAACCATTAAGCGACCTTTTCCTTTTAAGGCACCGAGGGATAAATTTGTATGTATTCAAATTGTTATTATATTTATTTTTACCTGTGATTTGTGAATTATAACAAAGATACATACATGCACACTAGAACATTTTAAAAACCACTTATAAAGTCACTTGTGAACGAATAATTATGAATATCAATATTTTTGAAATATCTTCGTGTCATTGGGGGATTCCGTTATCAAAGTGTGTTTGCCAAATTGACAATCGCCAACGCTCAGTACTTGCAAAGCGTATCATAATAGATATCTCTCTTTGTCACTCTTTGTTTTTAGTGCGACAAAAGAAGAAATGCAACTAGTATTTCATTTAAGTCTGGGTGTTACCGATTGGCATTTTAGATACCCACCCAGTTTTATGTCAATGAATAGCACTTTTTGATGGAACATTATACATATAGTTGTTGTAAAATATACAATGGTTCCTCTTCGTGAATTTAATTAACAAATAACATTTCGACTATAACTCTCATTATTTTTTGTTTTATTATTTATATTTTTACACATCAATATGCACACATATACCCACACAATCATACATTCGTACATCAGCAACATGGGATTAAAAACATTTACCTAGGGTAAGTTGTGGATCAATGAAACAACTAAATTTCAAACCATTGTATCTCTGGTGTTTTTGAAGTTACGAGTGAGATATTGTGTTCGAAGATAAACAATTTAGTTGGCTATCGAATCGCATTCTTGGTTTCTAATTATTTTCAATAGTATATGTGTTATGCAACTTTAAACAAAAAATGAGATTTGTTTCATTGTGTCCTCGTGCATGTATTCAATGAAACACCTGAATTTTTACATTGAAACAGACGTAATAAATCCAATGAACTATGAAACAGACTTAACCAACATTGGAACTGTGTTGTATATAACATATATATAGGTACGCTTGCAATGAATACAAAATAAAGGAAAGTTAATAATAACGGTAGGCTGGAGTACCTTTAGTTTAGTAGGATTCTAATTTGTTAAATGATTAATAGGACCACTGAAAGATATATGAAACTGAAAGAATGTTTCATTGTATACAACCCAAGTTTCATAGTAACTTAACAATGTCGTCGATAACTGCGACGTCTGCGACATATTGCAAAAAAAGTTATGTTTTATGTATCCTCGTAGTATGACTGCAACCCAGCCGAACGCGAGAGGGTCCTGGGCATCTCCACGATAGATATCATACACTTTGTGACAACATAAATATCATGTTGTTTTATTGTGTACGTATGTTTTATTGTTAAACATATTACTTAAACTATTGCCATCAATGAAACATTCAACTTTTTAAACTGTTCTATCTCAGCCAATTTGAAAGTTAAAAATCGTATATTTTGCCATAAAATAAACTAATAGTCATAATTATTTATGGTATGTAAAAAAGTAACTCTAGTTCGGAAAATTGCGTATATATTCTTAAAATGTTTTTGAAAAAAGTGTATTGTTTCAATGTGTACTAATAAATAGTGTTCAGTGAAACACCGTGAGCTGTTTCATTGTAAACTAAAAATATCACGGGTAACCAACATTGAAACAGAGTTACATAATCACTAGTAAAACAGGTTATTATATTAATATGTGGTTGTTCTTAGTAAAATTCTTGGGAAGATTAATTTATTAACGAATCTTTATGGCATTGGCGCATTAAGCAACCAAAAATGTTCATATCACGAATTAATGCAATATGTAGGAACAGAATGTTTTAAAAGATAAAAAAAATGTTTTATTACCACTATTACTACGCATATAATTTTACGAAATATTTAATATATAATATAATTATACTAGTAAACCAAAAATATTAGAAATGTACTACTTAGACTCTCTTGTACCACCCAGGTTTAGCCAAATAACCAGGTATTCACCAGCATGAGCTAAAGTGACCATTTTACTGGTCAGTGTTTAACCCTAGGTTATACAAGTGGGCCTTAATAGATTGATAATGAGGTGCTAAACATGAAACATGTTTAAATAAACATTCTCATAGAATAGTAATCTTTTGCAATTTCACATTCGGTGTACAATAAAACTATACAGTACACAACGAAACATGGACCTGTTTCATTGTACATTACATAAAAATGTTTCATTGTGAGACACCAGGGTATTATTTTAAACTAAATAAAAAAACGAGGCCAAAACTTGAACTAATTTTAAAAGTATTTAGCTTAAGATAAACTTGAATATATATACAATACGACAAAAATATAAATACTACCAAAGAATTCTCTGTATTCTTACAAAAAATTACGAAATATAAATAAAAATTGTTACTTTTCCTGGTTCAATTCGCTTTGAAGCATGTAGCGACGTGCTCCTTCTGCGATCGTCGCTCGCACCCTGGGGAGTGGTGGAGGGTCCCTAAGCTCGTCCTTGTTTGATAGACGGGGCTAGCCGTTAAGGTCAGGTTTCCGAGATATCGCAAAGTTTCATTGTGTCCGTTTGTGTCAATGTTTCACAACTAACCCTACGTGTAATATCTCGTAGCTATCTGTAATTACCTATGTAACTGTCAGCACTCGGTATGGCCTGTTTCACCACCCCGAATTAATTATATGTCAGATAAATGTTAGCTGTCCTTTTCTTTTACATACCTGGCGAAAAGGATAATGATCTTTTTATCAGGGGATTGTGAAACAAGCAGTAAGAAACGAATCTATACGAGGGCTGCTCCGAAAGTTTTTAGTTGCTCCGGTTCTATTCATGCGATTTCAATAAACTTACACCATTTTGAGGGATATTTCAATGACGCTTTAGGCGGTGTAAATATGTTTTAGTAAAGATTTCAGATATTTTTATTATTTTGTTTTACTTAAACGTGTCGAGCCTTACTCCAATGACCACGATACCGGTTTTTAAG
>JALPQI010013568.1:0-19161 GCA_025490895.1 Thaumatotibia leucotreta | reverse complement strand
GATTTCTTTGTGCTTAATTATTAATAAATATCAGATATTTTAACTAAAAATGTATATGAACACAAGGTTTAAGGTTCTAAGTTGTGGATAGTATCAAGATTGTGTTTGGAAAGTATGTGGTTACGAAGTAATTCAGGTTTGCAGGTTTGTTTACCTTTTTTTCTTTTTCTATTGACCCACACTGTATATTGCGTAGTTTATACATTGGTAAAATTAAATGTAAACAATTAGAGACTCAACTTATTGTTCATTTGAATGACAATGTCAAACTTCGTGTATAAGCTGTTTTTTCTTGTAAGATAAGAGTGCAAAGGTGGGATCCAAATTTATTTTAATTTAGAAACTTGAAACTTTAATATTAATAAGGTATTTTGCAAGGGTACAAGAAATGTAATTGAATCATTTCTTAAAGGTTAAAAGGGGATTAGAATTTTTATTGTGTTGAAGTTTAACTTAAAGCTATAATAATCCCTATAAAAGTATTTTATAACAAGGGGATGCAAATTTACAATTGGATACCTAAAACATTGTAGGAGATTTACTAAGTAAAATACGAAAAAAGCAATAATATATCAGAGAGTAGGGAAATTTCATGATTGAGAGGGTTAAGTAGGGCTGTAGATTTTGTTTAAGGAGACTAAGGTAGATTATAAATTTAGTGTAAATTACTAGGGCTAGAAAGATGGCATTTTTACAGAAGGTTACTTATACGTATAATTATTTGTATACAAAATAAGAAACCATTTTATAAAATTTAAACTCTAAAGTGGTTAAAAGGTAGTTGAAAGTTTGTATGGAAATAGTGTGATTTGAAAGATAGCGATTTGATACGTCGTATTCCAACTGCTGATTAAAAAATAAGACAATCGATTTCAGTTTTTTTTTTAATATATTTATCCCTTTTAACACTTTCGACGCCAGTGACAGTGTTCATCGTCATACAAGTGTACAAAAAAAAAATGTCTTTGAACCGAAACTTTGTCTGAAGAGTATATTTTTAAGATAAAATTAAGGGGTGCCTGTCGTGTTGTATAACGTCGATTGTCCTAAAATTTTTTGGCAGAGAATGTTTGGTATAGTGTTAAATGGCATACTCGTTTAGCCTTCTTTATTTTGCGCATACACGTTTAAAACACCTACACTATATTTATCCTAATATTGATTACTCGAACGTCGAATTACCTAAAGCTTAATAATCATAATGTTCATTGTGATTAATATTGTTTTTCCTACTGCTCAAGTGTCAATTTTCTTTGCGCCTACAATTGTTATGTCTAAAATTTCATTGAGGAAAGCATATTAACAATATGGTGAATGGTTTAAAATAATGTTCAAGTAATAAGCCAGGGTAAAACCGACTTGGAATGGTTAGTAGTACGGTCAAATCGTACATAATTTTACCCTAAACTCGCAAATCAAGTAGTATCGCTGCATTTTTGGTATGTTATTTAGACACCACAGGGCAGTATAAAACCACATTTTGCAAGCAAAAAAAAGTTGTGCTAGCTGGGTAGTACGTGAAAAACTGCGAAATTTATGGCCATTTTTTAATTTCTGATTTTTATTTAAAAAACCTTACGTTTTCTGATGTCATATGTTATTAAACGTTTAAAGACTAATAAATTTCCAACAAGTTGAGCCAACATGCATTACCGTAGGTCTTATAGTTTCAGAGATTCGAGACTTTAAAAAGTACTCCTTTTTGTAAACTAGATAAAATTTTGTGTTTTGCTAACATTTTCGGCTTAATATCGCCTCACCTAATTATGCTACGAAAAACATGCCATAATGAGCTTATAGCGCACTTAATATTCTTTAATTTAAGGGTAAAATTAGGTCAGTGAACTTTGCAGTTGAAAGTATAAACGCGACATTCATAAGGCAGGAGGCCCGCTATCTAAGTTTTTCATACAATTCGCAAGTCGAGTTGCAAACCTGCAATTTTGTTATATTATAAAGGCCTTATAGATATATACGAAAATGCATATTAAAAGAAAAACAAAATAATAGTTTGGGCATAGGACGTAAAAAACGGAAAAAAAATCGGACTTTTATTAGTTTTTGACGTTTAACTAAAAATCTATTATCTTTTTGATACTAATTGCTATAAAACTAAGAAAGAACATTAAATTTGAAAGGATTTGAGCTACGTTGCATCACCGTAAGCTATATATATTTTGAGATACGACATTTCATAAAGTGCCCTTTTATCAAAAATTAAACAAATTTTAGGTTACGTTAAAGCTATTCACTAAATATTGGCAAAACGTTCGCGCTAAGAAAAAAAAAGTAATTGTAAATAACAACTACATTAAATTTGGAACAAATTGAGCCGATAACAATTACTGTAAGTCTTATAGTTGGGGGTATACGAGGCTTCAAAACATGCATTTATTTTCTTAACTTAATGAAGGGCACATTTTGAAATGTCGTATCTCTAAATCTATATAATTTAGGGTAATGCAAGGTAGCTCAAATCCTTTCAAATTTAATATTCTTTTTAAGTTTTGTAGCAAGTAGTATCAAAAAGATAATAGTTTCTTAATTAAACGTCAAAAAGTAAAAGAAGTCCAATAATTTTTCAGTTTTTTTCGTCTTATGCCGAAATTGTTTTTTTGTATTTCTTGTAATATACATTTTTGTACGTCCTTATAGGGCCTATATAATATACTAAAATTGCAGCTTTGCAACACGACTTGCGATTTGTATGAAAAACTTAGATAGCGGGCCTAATGCCTTTTGAATTACGCGTTTTTATTTTCAATTACAAAGTTTGCTGACATAATTTTACCCTTTAACGACAGCATATTAAGTGCGCTATGAGGTCATTATTGCATGTTTTTCGTAGCATAATTAGGTGAGGCGATATTAAGCCGAAATCGTTAGGAAAACTCAAAATAGCGTTAGTTTACAAAAAAGAGTACTTTTAAGAAGTCGCAAATCTCTAAAACTATAAGACCTACGGTAATAGATGTTAGCTCAACTTGTTGGAAATTTATTAATCTTTAAACGCTTCCTAACATATAATGTCAAAAAACGTAAGGTTTTTTTAATAAAAATCAGAAACTGAAAAATGACCGTAAATTTCGCAGTTTTTCACGTACTACGTAACTAGCACAACTTTTTTTTGCTTGCAAAATGTGGTTTTATAGTGCCCTATGGTGTCTAAACAACATACCAAAAATGCAGCTTTACTACATGTTTTGCGAGTTTAATATACGATTTGACCGTACTATAGGTTTCTAGGAGTGAAAGTCTATAAAATACTTAAGTATTTTTAATCAATTGTTTACCCATCCTCATTCTTGTAAACCCGAAAAAGGGGCGACGGGAGAGCGAAGCGCCCCACAAGGGGAGCTCAGGGGCGAAGCCCCCTGTATTAGAAAATAATGAATTTGTACCTCCCCTACTCTAACCTGGATAGGTTCGTTAGGTACCTTTTATCCCTTAGATCAGGAATAGAAGTCCCGCGCAGCGGGGCTGCGTCGACCGGTTCCTAGGTCCGTATCGGTACTGATGACTAAAATTCTTTGGACAACAGGGTTGGGTGGTTTAAGAGAGGGTTAAGTTTAAGGAAAATATTTTTTTAAAGGTAGTTAGTTTTAGTACATTAAATAGTAGGATCATCACAATTATGCACAATTATTATTCGATACATACACATTAGACACGAAAATCATTAGGACAAACGATAGTTAGGAACAACCAAGTTAGGATCAACAATTTCGGCAACACAAAAATATGTGCAACAATGTTTGGGCCATTCATTTTTCGGCGTAAAGTTGGTATGCGACAAATTTTTTGAAATAAAAACATTATGCCACCCGATGTAGACCCAAAATTAATTCCAACCTTTTTAGGGTTCCGTGGTAAACGAGGAACCCTTATAGTTTCGCCATGTCCGTCTGTCCGTCTGTCTGTCCGCAGAATAGCTCATAGGCCGTTAGTATAACAAATTTGCAATTTGGTATAGGTATACCTACTTATCAGTCACACCAAAAAAGAGAAATTCGGGTTACAAAAGACAGTTTTTTTTGTAAGTTAACGTTTTCGTAATTAACCACTAAACACAAAAAAAAATTCTTGCCCCAGGGTCCGCTGGATGCGGGTAACGCCGGATCGGTCATTGTGGCAATCTTTGGGAGAGGCCTATGTTCAGCAGTGGAGTGTCTTTCGGTTGATATGATGATGATGATGGATGATGATGATGACATTACGATAAAAGTGTGAAAAAAGTAAAGGTTGGCGATAAAAGAAAACATGACTGAAAGGAATGTTTTAAATCGACACCAGATTTTAGGGTTCCGTAGTAAACTAGGAACCCTTATACTTTCGCTACGTCCATCTGTCTGTCTGTCTGTCTATCTGTCTGTCTGTCCGCAGCATAACTGAGTGACCGTTAGAATTAGAAATTTGCAACTTTGTATAGTGTACATATTAATCAGGCCGATAAATGGATAGAATAATATACAAGGTGATCCTATTAACTATGCGTATTGGACATTAGGAGGTAAATGCCCATAATCACCACGCTGGCAAAAGGGTTGGCGATCGCAGTAATTTGTCCACTGTGACGATGCTGTGCTGCTGCTGCTCATCATCAATCTTCTATAAAGAAATAGTTGTTGGTTGTACAAGGGTGCAAAGTTGTATTTTACCCGCGAGCATGAAATTGAAACACGAGCAAGCGAAAGGGTTCCATAGTTTTAAAATAGAAACCTGAGCGTAGCAACGAGAACGAGAAGAACGAGAGCTTACGAGAAGTAAAATACATTTGCACTCGTGTGTAACACAAAACTTTTCCCCTCACTATAGCGAGGAACAGGAGGTTTCTGATTTGAAAGAAAAAAAATGAGGTAGCAGAAGTGCTGAACCACCACCAGTTTTCTTTTTTATCTTTTAATTTCCAAGTTTTGCCAATTCAAAGTTAAGAGTGGGGTCAAATTCCTGCTTGTACAAAATCCGACCTAATTTTTTTTCTACGAGAGGTAACGAAATAATTATTACTTTGTCAATATATTTTGTAAACGCAGTTAGAAATACGTGGTTAATTTTTTTCGGTTCATTAACAGGCATGGTGTATACATATACAGTCAATTTCAATCGCCTGGATTTAATCCAAAATTTTCTCATTGAATTCATAGTACGGTCAAATCGTACATTAAACTCGCAAAACATGTAGTAAAGCTGCATTTTTGGTATGTTATTTAGACACCATAGGGCAGTATAAAACCACATTTTGCAAGCAAAAAAAAGTTGTGCTAGCTGCGTTATACGTGAAAAACTGTGAAATTTACTGTCTATTTTTAGTTTCTGATTTTTATAAAAAAAGCCTTACGTTTTTTGACAATATGTATCAGGTAACGTTTAAAGATGAATGATTTTGTAACAAGATGAGATAACATGCATTACCGTAGGTCTTATAGTTTCAGAGATTCGAGACTTCAAATAGTACCCTGTTTTGTAAACTAGATAAAATGTTGAGTTTTGCTAACGTTTTTGGTTTAATATCGCCTTACCTAATTATGCTACGAAAAACATGAAATAATTATCTTATAGCGCAATTAATATTCTTTCATTAAAGGGTAAAATCAGGTCAGTAAACTTTGTAATTGAAGCTAAAAACGCGAAATTCAAAAAGCAGGAGGTCCGCTATCTAAGTTTTTCATACAAATGGCAAGTCGTGTTGCAAAGCTGCAATTTTTGTATATTATATAGGCTCTATAGGGATGTACGAAAATGCATATTACAAGAAAACAAAAAAAAGGATTTAGGTATAGGACGTAAATAACTGAAAAAAAATCGGACTTTTTTAGTTTTTGACGTTTAACTAAAAAACTTTAACTCTTTGATACTAATTGCTATAAAACTATGAAAGAATATTAAATTTGAAAGGATTTGAGCTACCTTGCATTACCCTAAATTATATAGATTTAGAGATACGACATTTCAAAATGTGCCCTTCATTAAGTTAAGAAAATAAATGCATGTTTTGAAGCCTCGTATACCCCCAACTATAAGACTTACAGTACTTGTTATCGGCTCAATTTGTTCCAAATTTAATGTAGTTATTATCTACAATTACTTTTTTTTCTTAGCGCGAACGTTTTGCCAATAGCTTTAACGTAACCTAAAATTTGTTTACGTTTTGATAAAAGGGCACTTTATGAAATGTCGTATCTCAAAATATATATAACTTACGGTGATGCAACGTAGCTCAAATCCTTTCAAATTTAATGTTCTTTGTTATTTTATAGCGATTAGTATCAAAAAGATAATAGATTTTTATTTAAACGTCAAAATCTAAAAAAAGTGCGATTTTTTTCCGTTTTTTACGTCCTATGCCCAAATTATTTTTTTGTTTTTCTTTTAATATGCATTTTCGTATATATCTATAAGGCCTTTATAATATACCAAAATTGTAGCTTTGCAACTCAACTGGCGATTTGTATGAAAAACTTAGATAGCGGGCCTCCTGCCTTTGGAATTTCGGGTTTATACTTTCAACTACAAAGTTCACTGACCTAATTTTACCCTTAAATTAAAGAATATTAAGTGCGCTATAAGGTCATTATTGCATGTTTTTCGTAGCATAATTAGGTGAGGCGATATTAAGTCGAAAACGTTAGCAAAACACAAAATTTTATCTAGTTTACAAAAAGGGGTACTTTTTAAAGTCTCGAATCTCTGAAACTATAAGACCTACGGTAATGCATGTTAGCTCAACTTGTTGGAAATTTATTAGTCTTTAAACGTTTATGTACATATGATATCAAAAAAGGTAAGGTTTTTAAATAAAAATCAGAAACTGAAAAATGGCCGTAAATTTCGCAGTTTTTTACGTACTACCCAGCTAGCACAACTTTTTTTTGCTTGCAAAATATGGTTTTATACTGTCCTATGGTGTCTAAACAACATACCAAAAATGCAGCGATACTACTTGATTTGCGAGTTTAGGGTAAAATTATATACGATTTGACCGTACTATCATAGGCATTTAAAAGTTTAAGATCATAATAATATTTATATTTTAATCTGCATAAATATAACAAGAGAAAAAATGCACTAGATAAGCAGTTTAAAAAATCGTATTTAGGAAAATAGGCAAAATAACAAAACTTTTTTTTCGAAATCTAATTAAAGAAGATATCATCTATAATTTATGATTAAAATAAAAAAAATATCTTATCTTCCACACTGATTTTTGTAGAGTCAAACATGAGCATTTTCGAAAGTCTCAATTTTCATTTATATTTTTCTATTACAAGTAGTTCCTCTAACACATTTATATTTATTTTACAAGATGAATACGGCAAGTAATTATTTCGTTACCTTTTATATAAAAAAATTTATGCCTGTTTTTTCACAAGCACGAATTCAAAGACCCCACTCTGAATTTTGAAAGGGCAAAACTTGGAAACTAAAAGATATAAAAGAAAACTGATGGTGGTTCAGCACTTCTGCTACCATGAAGTATATCCTAAATTTTTTTCATTCAAATCAGAAACCATGCAGCACACTCGATTTGTTGACTTCACTTGGAATGACCCTTTACTATTATTTCGTTCGGTTAGTTGGTCTTCTTTAAGTGAAGTCTTTTGATTTCTTATGATTTTTTTAACACTTTTTTTCCTAAGTTTTCAGCTTTGTTCAAATGGGGAACAAAAGAAATAAACGAACACTGACGTCGTCTATACCAAGAAAGAAAATAAGGTATGTGCGTTACAACCCGCAAATGATAGGTATATAAACCCCTAATATTGCCATTTGCACGTATAAGTATTATTTTTTTATAAATAATACAGGGTGTTTGTTATGTCGTTAGCCAAATTTGGATATGTCATTCGCGATCCACACAACATTTTTGAAAAAAAAAGTGACACTTTTTTTCAGTTTTTTTCCCGTTTTTTATCCGGTAAAAACATAATTTGTGGTCACTAGGCAAGTTTGTTTCAATCTGTGCGATTCGATGGCAGACAAAAGGGTAGCAGGTTTGAGTAGTCAAGTCTTAGCCAATCAGGAGTTCATCACAAGCACCTATCAGCCGACGTCACTCACCCCACCATCGGCACTAAACAATGAATAAAATGTCCTAACTACATGCACACACGATTGTTATTTGATTAAAACTGCCCAAGCGCAAACCTACCTGTACCTGCTCGTCGTCATCAACAATTCAATTTGCTTAGAGAGTGCATTAGAATCGATATCTGAGGTAAACCAGTACGCGTTTGTATGACGGAACATTTAAGTTACTCCGTTCTTGAGGTCAAATTATGCTGGCTCGGCTGATCGCAAGATGCCATGTGCCATTTGTAAGCACTCTGTAAACAAAGAAGGAGTGCGCTTGCGTGAACGCGCTCGAGTCAAACTACCCTCAGACCGGCGCGCAACTCAAAATACCCTCATTATTAGTACTGTATGCGATAGACTGATAATGCTATCTCGTGGGATTTACCTGCAAGTTAAGCTCCACCTCCATTCCCCACCACGCGTTGGAAACTTGTTACGTACGTTATAACGCATTAAATTAGTTACATTATGCGGGTTAATTAAAGTTGCAAACTCAAACACCCTTTCCAATCTGATTTGGCAGTTATGAGATGGTGGGATTGGTGGGGCAGTACGCAAAGTAAGCAAGTGATCATAGTGACCAAACATTCGGTAAATAATGAGATTAAAAAAAAATCTATAACAAAAAGGATAATGAAAAATGGATTATTTTTGTTTTACCAAATATTTTTTTACGCCTTTACCCAACACACATTGCAATATGGCTAATGATATAAAAAACACCCTGTATATAGACAGGGTGGAAATTATTTTTGGGTCAGTGAGGGCAGCTACCAGATCCAGAGTAGCTCCGCGAATATGGTCTTATAAGACCTTCCTCGATTTTAAATTAATGAAAATTGGCGTTTACTGATTTTGGAAAAAACATACAGGTTGCGAGAAAATTGTCATTTTTGATAAACTTTTTTTAATGCCAATCGATCCTGTTTCTGTTCAGGATCAAAAACTTGTATGGGAACAAAAAAAAATTAATGGCTAGAAAAGCCGCAAATCGAGATAATGAATATAGCTAATGTTTCCACACAGCAGGTATTATTGTCATTTAGCATAGGAGGACTAATTATCGTGACAGATGATGCAATTAAACTTTCACTTTTTTTCCATAGTAAATGTATAAAAACAGTTTTCTTGAAATTTTGGCTTTTTTATACATTGCTATAAGTTGACCCCTAAGAAACTATTGGTACTGGATACAAATGAAATCTAATGACATAAAAAAATTAAGCTTGAAAAAAATATTTTATAGCATTCATACAATTTGTATGGGAATATTGGGAATTTTAAATCTCGATTTGCGGCTTTTCTAGCCGAAAACTTTTTTTGGGTCTATACAAGCTTTTGATCCTGAAAATAAACAGGATCGATTTTTTTTCTAGCCTGTAGACGTGTCCCACTGCTGGGCAAATGCCTCTCCCTCAGATCTCCACAGCTCCCGGTTCGGTGCCAAGTCTGGCCAATTGTTGGCGAAGGCGTCCAAGTCGTCCCGCTATCTCCGCCTGGGCCTGCCTCGTCCCCACCTAGTTTGCGGCATCCACTTGGTGGCTGTAATAACCCACCTTTCTGGATGCATGCGGTAGACGTGGTCAGCCCAATCCCACTTTAGCCTGGCAGTCTTTTCACCACATCAGCTATGCGTGTTTTGGAGCGCAGCGTAGTGTTCCAGATCCATCGTCGTTACACCTAAAATGCTGCGCTCCATTGCTCGCTGCCAGACCTTCAATTTGGACGTATGACTTTCGGTGAGTGACCATGTTTGGGTACCGTAGGTTAGGACGGGCAGGATACACATGTCGACTAGTTTGCGCTTCAGTGACATTGGAAGGTCACCCTTCATTAGCTCTTTCATGGACCAGTAGCTCTTCCAGGCATTTTTAACACGGCGTTAAACTTCCTTGCTGAAAGAGACTAGCTGGCCCAAGTAGATATACTATACTCATCGGCATAATGTATCGTCTGCCCGTCTACCTCGACCCTACGTTTCGTGCTGTTAGTCATCACCTGAGTCTTTGTGCGATTCATATGAAGTCCAACTTGAAGGCTTGCGTTGTTCAGGTCTTGGAGCATTAACTGGATCGATTGGTATAAAAAAAAATTGTCAAATATGACAATTTTCTCGCACCCTGTATGTTTTTTACAAAATCTGTAATTGCCAATTTTCATTAATTTAAAATCGAAGGAAGGTTTTCTAAGACCATTTTCGCGTAGCTACTCTGGATCTGGTAGCTGTCCTTACTGACCCAAAAATAATTTCCACCCTGTATGTTTGTAAACAATAGATAAGTGCGAAAAAATGGTCATTTTTGAAAAACTTTTTTTTTTATGCCGATCGATTCTTTTTCTGTTCAAGATCAACAAAAAATCTACTTGGATTTTTCTCTACTCTTATAGTATGTTAAAAAGACGCGGAAGATGAACTAAAAAAAATGTACTTCGTTTTTGGCGGAATTACCCCTGAAGCCAGATCTCCTATTCTAGTAGTACCTACTTACAGTTTGAAAGTAAATCGTCTATGACAGACGGCCATAACGAATCTATAAGGTTTCCGTTCTTGTCATTTTGGCTATGGACACTTTAAATCGTCCTATTGAATTTTTTAAATGAATTATAGAATTAATGGACGATTTATTGTTTTAGAGTAAGCTATCCTACTAATGAAACGCAGTCAATGAGTCTACCCCATTAAATGAGGCAACGTAATTCCTCTGGCAAATGAAACCGCCTCAGACAATGTGTAAGGACACAGCTTTCTGCTAGTCATCGATTTCTAAGAATGAACCGAACAAAACTACAATAAGATGTAATAATAATAATACTCACACAGTATATGATGATCATCCTCCAACTCATCAAACCCGCGCTATTACACCTTACAGTAGTTTTGTCACCAAAGGCATACTTACTAAAGTTCAGATCAATTGGGCCTATAGATACCTTTCAATTCTTCATCAGGTCAGGTTCATCTATTGTATTGTTATCGAAGTTAAGTAAGCATACTTCTCCTCTCACCATAATCGGCCCACCAAAATCTGGTTCAATTAATCGTTGCAATATTTGTAAGCATACGTATGTACATAACGTAGGCACAGCTACTAAAGTCGGTATGTGATTTTTTTTTGTATTTTAACGCCATTTTGAACCTTTCTAGAAGACTATCTATAAAAGTTCAGGATTTATGAATTTTATCATCATATCATCATCATCAGCCTATGATAGTCTACTGCTGGACTTAGGCCTCTCCTTTTAATTACGCGTGTGGACGGATTAGGAGGCAAATGCCTATAATCGGCACGCTGGGCAAGCCGATTGGAGATCGCAGTAATGTTTCCACTATGATGACGCTGCTGCCCATCTTCAATCTTTTATCAAACAATGGTCAGTGACACTTCAATCCCTTAGTCGACTCTTACGACACCCGCAGGAGGAGTTGGGGTGGTGACAAATGTATTCTTACTGCTGTCACCACACGGCCAATTAATTTTAGCTATGTGATATCATACATTAGCGGGTTCGAATCCCGGTTTAACCATGAAATAATTCAGAATGCAATTCAATTCAGATTGCAATTTTTGTAAATCGAAATAATGTCTTCTTTCAGTAAGATGTTCCTTTACAATAGGTAATTAAGGTATTTTTTCTCCGACGTCGCGATATTTTTTTTCCATACAATTGTTTTTCAAAAAAAAAAAGAATGCTGTTTTATTTAGTTTTAAACATAAAAGGAATCTTCTTTCAGTAAAATATGCTATCTATGATATTTAAGGTACTTTCCCTCCATGTGGCATCGCCGTGGGACGCCCTGTATAATAGATCAGTACATACGAGTACAGGCTGCTCGCGAGCATTGCGAGTTGCGACATATTTTAATGTTGTATTCCTAGCCATTTTTAGAGTATTTAATGTTATATGAAATTTCCTGGATTCGGCTTGGATTAGAGATGAATTTAATGCCTTCGCTGGGACTTGAACCCGGATCCTCCAGCATCATAAGCACATTCACTACTAAGTAGGCTACGGAGAAGGCTGACTAATAATATAACTTATCTAACTTTTTTATTATAGGAACCAGGAGTTGCCAGAGGAAGAGCATGAATTTATTATAGAGAAAGGTACTAGTCATGTAAATAGTCCAATTACAGGGCGACGGATAATTAATGTAGGTACAACATTTCCTGGATCAATTAGCTAAGATCAATGATCATGGCCCATAATTTGGATGTATTTTTTCTTATATGAAAATTAAATCTGAAAAATGAAAGGGACTGCACTCGAAATTTAATTTTCGGTGTGAAATGTGCAAGAGAAATTTAATGTCAGTTCTGATGAACGCTGCGATGATAGTATGGATGTAAACCATAAAGCTGTTTCAGCTACGGGCTCATGCATAAATTGCATGTTTATGCATTGTTTATTTAGTACCTATATTATGACATCAAATATTTAAATTAGTGAATGTAATATTTTTTTTAGGATCTATTTTTTTCTTTTAACTGTTTTTGTCTGTCTTCAATTTACAGTTGTAATTGTGTATAATAAATAATAAAAGTCTTAATGTTTTACCTATGTGCATTTTTATTTTTATAATGAATGCAATTTAATTTAGTAAAATAAGCTCCCTAAAACCTGATAACTGCTGGTAAGTCACATAATAATTATACAGATGTAATGCATAATTCCATTTATTTGACTTTTCACGGAAACTACTTCACCAAACATTACACCGAAGCGAATTCTGTAAATGTCAAATTAGTATGGACTCGCAAATGTGCGTCGTTGGCACTGTGCATGTGCAATCGTTGGTGGACTCTTGTGCGTTTGACGCACACAGCAGTGGGAAAGTTGAATGTCTACGAAAAGCTGGTGGTAGTGAATACTTACAACAGTATCGTGTTCCGATCAGAAAAATAGTTTTTTTTAAATTATATTGGACAACAAGACGTGGGTTTGCCTTACCAGTTGGTCAAACAGGCATACTCTCGAACAAAGTCAATTTTGTTCTTCCGCGGATTTTTTTCTCTTACGATTTCCTAATCAGAATACGATGCTGTACAGTCGCCATCTGATATAGCAGAGCGGCCAGGGTACTCATAAATATCTGAGCAGGCCTCTATTGGCATGCTCAGATATTTTTGAGTGCCGTGGTCGCTCAGATATATCTGATGGTGACTGTAACAAATTGATTGATCTGTATTGAAAATCCATTTTCAGTACCTACAGATTTTTGCCGCACTAGTGCGAGAACTATTATATACCTATAAAAATATTTTTCATCACACTTGCTGTCTAAGCGCGCCATGGCTTGCGCGCGTAGCGGGAGTAATAGAAAAATCAAATTCCCTAGGGAGTAATAGAAATGTCAGTACGTCATTTAATAATATTATGAATAAAACTTATTTTTTGGTTGGCAAGTGTGATGAAAAACATTGTATGCATCACGGTCGGTAAGCGGAATACTAACTCGAGTCATAAAAGCCCTCCGCCTAATGGCGTCGGGCTTCTAACACTCTCGTTAGTAATTCCGTACTTACCTCCCTTGATGCACAATGTACTATTACACGCATTGGTTACAAGCCCGATATATTAAATCTGTCTTTTGCATTGCATTGAGACGACTCGAAAAGACAAGGATAGTCTTATAAAATCTATCCCTCTCTATCTTTTTTACCATCTAGTACTTTGACAAGTGTAATTATTCAAAAGAGGTAGTAATAAATTACAAACTCGGCCGCTTTCATTAAAAAAATCACCAAGGGTCAATGACCCCGCTCGGTAAAATGAGGTAGTGTGCGTGAAGTGCGCGTGTGTGCGAAATGGGGAAATTTGACAGAATCTCTAAAATTTCCCACATCTATCCGACCCTTAAGAATCATTGTACGAAAACATGTAAATTAGACAGCTGAAATGAAGAAATCATCCTAGTTTTCGTGTAACTTACCTTTTTGTTATGTATTTTTGGGATTAGGTAAAAACATGAATCTAAAATCGATACCTTAGTCGCACTTTTTTGTCAAATAGGTACTTCATACAGGCACAAGCAACTAATACCAAGCTAAGTCAAGCTACTCACTCAACAACTCATAGTTTTGATGGTGATTAGTTTTTTTATAGTCGTTTATAGTAATGGCATATATGGTAGGTGGATTAAGCATTCCATATTCAATTTATCAAAAAATAATCGCTAATAATAATCATGTTTACTATGTGCACATTAAACGCGTAGCAAGATGAAGAAATTGATTATATTTCTTGTATGTAAGTTGTTTTTGTTATTTGACCAGTATAAATATAAAATCAGTAATAAAATAAATAAGTGATCACTTTAACTTCTTTGCAACTTAATACTTAAGTTGTATTTACTTACAGCTATTCTCTTAAACAGACTTTGCTTTTAGGTAGGTACTTGGTTATTAAAACTACTTCACTTGAATTATTTTATTTAAATTATAAACTCTAATGAAATTAAATACCACATACGTCAGTAGAAAATCCTAATTAACTGATACAGTCTTTCGGAAACTAGGGCGGCAATTTCAGCTTATGCATACCTACATTTGCCCTGGGTGGGCGTACATGGGAATTGAACATGGGTTCAAGTTCAATTCCTGTCTCTGGCTCCGACGGATTGGTATTTTTCATTAGTAAAATATACACATAACATCACATCATCAGCCTATTTCAGTCAACTACTGGACGTAGGTCTCTCCTATTGCCTATACGTATGGAGCAGCCATAACATGCAGCGTGGCAGCAAAAATCCAATTGTCACCACCCTTAACTCTTCCCACGGGTGTCGTAACAGTAAAATATAATGCGGCATACCTATTATTTTTCAGTTGATAACTATACCCATGTTAACAGGTGCAACATGTACATCGATTTACCAGATTAACGGTCTCAAGCTTATTGATGTGCCAGATGAATATATTAAGCGTTTGGATATCAGATCGCAGCTCTACAATAAATATAAGGTCAAACCATTCAGACCACTAAGGACACAGCAGCAGATGCGAGCAAGGAGGCAGGGCGTAGACATGGACCAAATAAACGAAGCGAAAGACAAAACCTTGAAGGATAAGATTGGATTTCTTATCGCTCAGACGATAAACGATGCACGGAAAGAGGTGGACAGTGTACAGATGTTTAAGGAGCGTTTTAACTCAACTGCTGGATACAAAATAGGTACCTAAAGTAATTATGTTCTTAGCGCATTTCGAGGATTCGCGGATTTCTTAATATATGTTCGTTCTAATGTACTTCTTTTTCAACCTATGTTACATACTACAAATGTTACATAGGGAACATTAGGTAACATAGCTTTAAATATCATCAACTCTTTCCGTGGGTGTTGTAAGAGTCGACTAAAGGATTTCATTTGATCATAGAAGATTTATGATGGGCAGCAGCGTCATTGTAGTGGACACACTACTGTAATCGTCGATCCGCTTGCCCAGAGTGGCGATATTTATATATATATATCCATACGCGTTATTAATAGGAGAGGCGGAAGTATTGCGATGGGTCCTGGTTCGCAACCTTAGCTGTCAGAAGGGAAAAAAGGCACCTTGGGGGCACATCAGACACGAACTTCCCCTGTCAGTCTTGTGGCAAAGTTTGCCGCTCTGGCATAGGTCTATTTAGCTACCAAAAGCGATGTATTCAGGGCATTTACACCTGAAATCATCTGAAATAGAGGAAAGGCCAATATAGGAGAGGCCTATGTCAGTAGTAGTCCAGTGACTGAGATAGGCTGATGATGTAGTTCAACATTCTGAATAATTACTTACTTATTTATAAATTTATTCAAAGGTTACCTCATGTACATGGTAAAACGTTCCCGCGACGTCATGAACGAGCTCTTCACCGTCGCTGTAAACCACAGGAACGACTGGAAGGCGTTAGACCAGCTCAAGATCTTCGAGCTGATCATCCACACCAATGTGGACACGAGCAATTTACTTCGGCAGTTGCTGGATATAGCTGCGGGGGTCGCAAAAACGACAACAGGGGCACCGGAGGCACCTGCAGCGCCGCCGGAGGCACCCGCGGCACCGACTGCGGCCCCAGAGGCGAGATTGAGAAATTTAAGAGCCGCGTTGATATGACACGATATAAATAGTTTTAGTTTATAATTTCAATTCATTTTGGTTTCAACCCTTCCTTAAAAAGATTACATCCAGGCGAAGTTGAGCAAGAAGTAATCAGAAACTTCTTTGAGTTTAAGGCCGGCCTTATACATCCGGAATCAGATTATGAATTAATCCAACGAAACTTTTAGGCCGGCCTTATACATCCGGAATCAGGGTAAGTATTCATAATTATGAATTCATACTCTGATTCCGGATGTGTAAGGCCGGTCTAAGAGTATTAATTCATATTCTGATTCCGGATGTGTAAGGCCGGCCTAAGTAGTAGGTAATGGGATTATTATTCCCCTACTCTTTATCCATGGTTAAATAGTGCTAAGCCGAGATCTACTCTAGATTCTTCCTTCTACGTTCTAATAAATATTGTTGGAGATAGCTGCGGGGGTGGCAAAAACGACAGAAGCGGTGGCACCAGCGGCACCAGAAGCCCCGCCGACACCGACAGTGGCCCCAGAGGCGAGACTGATGCATTTCACAGCCGCGTTGATATGACATGATATTAAATAGTTTTAGTTTATAATTTCAATATTTTTGTATTGTAATTTTGGTTTCAACCCTTCCTTAAAAATGTTACATCCAGGCGAAGTTGAGCAAAAAGTAATCAGAAACTACTTTAAGTAGTAGCTAGTGGGATTATTTTGTCCCAAATCTTTATCCAGGGTTAAAGAGTGCTAAGCCAAGATCTACCTACTCTAGATACGACGTTCTATGTTTTAATAAATATTGTTATAATATATTGTTGGAGATAGCTGCGGGGGTGGCAAAAACGACAATAGCAGGGGTAGCGCCGGCACCGACGGTGGCCCCAGAGCAGAGACTGAGGAGTTTAAAGTATTAACAGTAACAGACGTTCCATTGGATTGATATGACACGATATAAATAGTTTTAGTTTATATTTTTAATATGTTTGTATTATATTTTTGGTTTCAACCTTTCCTGTCCTGAAAAGATATTCAGGCGAAGTTGAGTAAAAAGTAATCAGAAATTCCTTTCGATTGTATTCGTACGAATGTAATCGATAGTAGTACGTATATAATGGGCAGTGCAGAGGTGTCCAGGGACGAGACTGAGGAATTTCAAAACGGTTTTGTTATGAAACGATATACTTCAATAGTTTTAGTTTATAGTTTCAACACATCCTTTTCTAAAAAAATTACAACTCAGGTGAAGTTGGGCAAGATGTACTCTTAACACCTATGATTATTCCTCTCGAGTGCAGTATTCTGAAGAATTTAGTTTCTAATCAAAATTTCTGATTTCACATAATATATCATAATCAGATGATATCCAATTCCTATTGATGATATCATATTCGATGTCTACGAATGGTGTAGACAATTCTGCAGAAATATTTTACACCATGAACTTACACGACTACCCTCCTTTACAAAAAAATCTTCAACCCAAAAACAATACAGGCGAAACAAAGCAACGTGTATCAAACCACACATCTTATACTGTTACAAATTTATAACTACTGTTAAAAGTGGCGCTAGTGTCTAACATTGAGTGTAGAAAAGTTCTGGGAAATGATAGTTCCATCTTTCGCCACTGGAATGTTAAGTTGGTGCTACATTAACTAAGGGGAGGCATATGACATCTCACCTTTTTCAGGCAGGGTTATTCCGATTGTTAACAGAGCTCTGGTGAGAACAGTGTACGCAAAGTGCCCAATATAATTATGTACCTAATACACTTGTGGTCTAGCGGTAAAACGCACTGCTGCTACGGAGCGGTCGTGGGTTCAATCCCCGGCACGTACCAATGAGTTTCTCAAAACCTTACGTACGAAATATCATTTCAAATTCACATTTTTTTTCTATAAAACCGAATTTGTACAGAAAAAAATACCGCTAAGTTTAAAGGGTGCTTGGGAATGAATATCATGTGTTCCAACAAGACGCAGCTCCAGCACATACCTACGGCAAATGGCGTTCCAGCGTGTTTCAGACTAATTTGGCAGTTTGTATTTGGATTTAGCTGAAATATGAATGGTCACTCCGTCCTCCAGGTTTAGGCGTAATAAATTATTTTGAATGGTAATACATGCTTTGAAGACTACATTTTTATACAATCATCAACCTAGATAATTTCAAAAAAGTTACCAGGGGTATTTGGTTTTGGGGTCAAATGTGAAGAAAAGCCGCGTAAGATCCGTTTGAGGCTGGTAAAAAATTTATAGCTGGAGTTAGTCCAAAATATTTGTTGTGAATATAGTATATAAGTGTGCCATTCATAAAACACAATAATAACTGTAGTAACTTTTTTCAATTTGTTTTATTCGATATTTGTTATGTATTCGGATTTATTGGACACGGTGTACTACACTGTAGTGTATTTGAATAAAGTAAATACAAAAATGATCATAAATACATGGCTACAGGGAGCTGTGAAATAATACACCTTAAACACTAAAGAAATAAAATAATCAAAATTACATTCTAAGCCTAAATTTACACACACATAAATACATAAAAATTACATGCACACACTCAAACATAAAAATAATACCTAACACGACCCCGCGTTACTCGACCCGCGATCTTTCCGATGCAAAGGTGCCCATCACACTAGCCGCGTTGCCTCGCTGTACCGCGATGGACAACCTTTGCATCAAGAAGAAGCCGGAGCGTGGGTCTAAACCCCTCTCCCGCAAGCGCCGACCCACCGCCCTAATAAAGTCCTTGGCCTCGGCACACCAACACCCCATAGTCTCCACCGCGAGCGGGACAAACAAATAGTTTGCCAACACCGCATATTTTTCCCGCTTGCGAACCGCAGCCAGCTCGGCCGCCGCGCCCGCAGAGCGTATTGTTCGGCTTAGATGAGACGCCGCAAAGGTGCTGACGCACGTGGCATCCCACAACAGACATCTACCTTTCTCCCACGGGATGAGAGTAAGCCCGTCAGGCCTTTTGCCATCTGAGCGATTAAGGCCGGGAGGTTC